>JBAKBP010021206.1:0-41120 GCA_037953745.1 Lithodes maja | reverse complement strand
GGCGTCTCTTGCGTGGATTGACCTCCTAATCTACCAAGATTGGAAGCCAAAGCGTCACATCTTTCCTTTGCCCCTCAACTTTCTCTTCATAATTGCTGAGGGGCACAGGGCCCTGGGTGGGGCTTTGGTTTCCCGGGCGTTTCCGCGCCCTCCTCAGCTCCCCGCCATGGAGTGGCTTCGGTCACCCAGGCTTTATTGTGGTCGGCAGGGAGGGTTCTGTGGGGGCGCTCGGTTGTGGCCTTGGCCTTGCTCGGGCCTTGGGGCTGTTCGGCCAGGCAGCTTGGGGAAAAACAACAACAACAACAACAACTACTCTAACCTTCCGCCGGCTTTGTCTAGCTGACTTTCAATTACTTACCTGTGACAAGAGCCACAGGTCCCTTGACCCTTTTAGTGTTTGATCGTACTGAACAAGTTTGCAAAACTAATCTTATCATTTCGTGTACACTCGACTGGTGGACCGTAGGCGAGAAAGTCTTAACGTGTCACGGGGCCAGTCAGGGTGAATTAACCCGGTGGGCCGAGTTTGTAGCCCTGCTAGGAATGCAATTCCGCCGGGAGAGTGTGGTTCAGCTAAACCACGCCGGGATCTTTTGAATGTTCCTACCCGTTAGAGACGGATAACTTGGACCCACCGCACGGGGCCGCCGGAACAGACAAAAACTGCCGGGAAACAGGGTTGGCACAGCCCTTTTCCCGCAGTCCCATACATATATATAAAAATACATAATGACATATAGGGACGTCTCCCTTACCCCAAAAGAACAAGCCCGCATGCATGAACCAAAAAAGGGCATAAAATAATGACAGAAAATTTAGAACCTAAATTACCTGAAGCCTACGCCGGAGACCCCTAACTAGGTCGACCACGTGGTCCGAAGAACATCCCGGCAGGCGACGCTCCGGCACCCAGCAGCAGCACCATGAAGAGGGAGGCCCACCCAAGGGGCCCAAGCAAAACACGAACCCTGGAAGGTGGAGCACCATGTGCAGACACCCTTAAACCAGAGCTTTTGCTGATATCTGAAGATAATGGCATGTACTTTCCTCAATATTGACAGTCTGTATCATGCCTCGTAGAGTGGTCGCCTTCTAGCTAAGTAAACACAACAGCTAAAGGTGTATCACAAAAACAACACACGCGGTACAACAATCCGGACTCGTAGACGCCTGTGACAATGGTACCCTAATTTAACACACACTTCCTGCGGACCTACCAATCTGGCAGCCGTGCTAGCTAATCTAAACCCTGTTACTACAACACAGATGTATACAAATGAGTAAGGACTCCCTAGAAGCTCTGCGAACGTCGAATGAAGCGGACACGGCGCGAGCCCTGTTGACAGGAGGGACGCGGAAGAAGGAAGGACTAAAATGGCCGCTAGGGGGCCTGGTGTCGGGGAAGCAAAGCATGAAAAATCCACGAATATGGCAAGTCATATGATAACAGACATCAAGTTATCTTTTCTTTTTTATTTTTTACGGATTTTTTTTCTGTAGGGTACCCGATCAAAATGACGATCCCATGAGGGAATTAAGCGTGCACTTATATTCTTCCGCGCGGGCTATTCAAAATGCTGGCGCAGGATGCTGAATGGAGACTATTATTACTAATAGGCGAAGTCGTCAATGATGAAGGGGCCCTATTAAATATAGCAGTATAAATATTATAAGTACTGTACTGTACTGTATAGAAGGAATCTGTAAAAGATATTGCAATACATACATACTGTACATCTATCTATCTATCTATTGCCTGACGCCGTGATCCCCGAAGGAGTGGCCACGAACAAACCGCCTCCATGCACCTCTGTCCTCAATCAGTCGATGCCCCTCCTCCCAACCAGCACCGCCTTCATCCATATACTTCTTCACTCCATCCTTCCACCTCTCTTTCGGTTTACCTCGCCCTCTCTGTCCTTCCACCTCGCTCTCGTACACCCTCTTAGTCATTCTCTCATTTCCCATACGTTCCATATGGCCGAACCATCTCAAGGTGCTCCTTTTCACACTTTCCAGCACATCTACCTCCACACCACACCTCCTTACTTCCTCATTCGTCTGTCTATCCCTCCATGTAACTCCGCACGCACTTTTCAAGTAAATAATTTCCACCCCTCTCTCTCTTGGTCTAAGTCTCAACACCAACGTCCATGCTTCGCTTCCGTAAGTCAGTGTCGGGATTACCAGACTGTCATGCAAGGACTTTTTCACTTCCATGCTGACCACCCTATTTCTTGTTACTGCTTTCAGCATTCCTACAACCCTCTTCCCCTGTTGCATGTTCTCCCGCACTTCTTCATCCATAGTCCCATCTTTACTTAACACACTGCCCAGATACTTAACCCTCCAGCCCCGGCTATGTATTCCATATACCTGTACTGTATATTAGGGTGGTCCTTATTTGCACTATTTATATTTTTTTTAGAAAAGTACATGGCTGACCCACCTAAAGGTTGTCACTTGGGCTAAAAACAATGAATAAAAAGTTTAGTTGAAAAATATTAGTATTTAGAGGTCGCTCAACGACTTTGAAATATTAACTTATTGGTCATAATTGGCCTTTGGGCCATAATTTTATTCATTAATCATAGAAATGCCAGTAATTGTGTTTGTGTTATTATTGAGTATATATATAATCACATGGGGTTATACCTGTTAGCCTGTGTATATAATTATTATTGATTTTGTTTCACTGTTGTTAAATTTAGCATTAATGGTGGCATAGTAGACTATAGTTAAATAAGCACAAACAGTGGTGTATTCCATCCATTACATTAGCTATTAAACAGTTTAATATTTAGAGGTTTCTTACATGTTCTCCATTACTTTGAAAATGCCAAAAGTGTTGCTATATTTGCTAATTTCTTGTGCCAAAATTGCCACAAACTAATGCTATAAATGCCAAAAACAAGTCGGAGCACCTGCAACCCTGGGTGGCACTGATTGAGGCATACGCCAGCATAGCCATTACCTAGTGTGTTTACGTTGTCCTAGGTGTGTGAAGTAATAGATTCTTATTGTACTCGGGCAGGCGGTCAGTTGCAATCTTACAATGGCTTTGAGTAAGCAGTCAAAGCCAAAGACTAGAGTGAATATTGACCTTATTGACAAATATGATGAAGACATAAAATTATCCAAGTTACCTTCGAACAAACAGGTCCTCGCCTACTTTCTTTATCTTCATCGAGAGAAAAAAGAAATAATTTGTGAGGCAGTCACGCAAACCATAGATAAAATTGCCAGTTTCTGGCATCAGGCAAGGATACCACTCCGCCATAAACAAGAGTGCATCAAGAAAATTGAAGGCCATTTTGTACGATGGCTGGCTTTGAAGAAAAACTCATCAAGACAAAGTCAAACACAAAACAAATCTGAAGACAACTTTACGGCCACCTTTGACGATCTCTTCGATGTTGCCCATGCTGATGCACTTATCTTGATAAAAATCGAAGACCGGCAGTTTCTTATAGCGCAGCGAGAAAAGGGACGTCGAGGATCGATGTTGTCGGTGGATGAAGCGTTGCGGAAGAAGAAAGGGAAGCAAAGAAAAAGAGTAGAACATAAAAGAAAACGACAACGAACTGCGGCGAACCAGGCAAAAGAAGCGTCAGCAACACAAGTTTTGCTTGATAGTGCAGACACAGGTGATGATGAATATGAGCCGGTTGCCGGGCCTAGCTCTGTAACTGCAATGCTTAGGCTTAGCAAAGAAAAACTTGGACAAAAAAACATAATCACAACAGAGCTGGCTTCTTCGTTATACCAAAACAAGATCTCCGACAGAGCAACCATGATGGTGTGTGGAGAAGCTGCCCGCAGTCTTGGGCATGATCTCGGGGATTTTTGCTTTCTTGGAGGTTCCTGCATCTAACTGGACAGACAACGAGGCGTACAAAGATGCAAGGGTCATTGTAGCAAAGTTAGCTGTCACAAACGACCATGCCAAGCGTAGTGTTGCCTTGGTCCAGGAGTATTCCGGTCGTTTGACCAAAGACGAGGACCAGATGCAATTTGTTCTCCAGGTGGTAGCCGACCACAAGAAGAGGTTCCCAGATGCATTGAAGCGGACCTTAACACTCAACCGACGGTGACTGTCATATGACGGGAGAGAGAATATTGGCCACCCCTGCGGCGCCCTTCATATGAAGGGTGCCATTTTGAGGATATTATGAGCTAGGAGAAAGAGACCGCGCGTTGGGAGGACAATAGCTGGCCTCGGACCGCTCACCACCACCTTGTGGCTGTTACTGACATGTACTATGTCTCATCCCCACCTCCCTACCTCGTTCAACAAGAAAAAAAAACGGGAAAATACCTCATTTTATGGTATTATCGCCTCCGGTTACACGATCGTTGCAAGAGAACCCGTGGTCGTACAAGGATGATTCAGGTGTCATTGGAAAGCTATTATCGCCCTTTCATGGATATATAATTGTATTACGCTCTGGCTCTTGCTTATGCATGAAAAAGAGCATGGAATGCAGCTCGTTTTCGGTAAATACACCCGCTCAGCACTACGGTCATGTAAACAAGCATGCCCGCTTTTTGGGAGTTAACTGGGCCACAATGAGTGCCTGGTCAGCATGATACCCCTGTTTTAAAGATATAATACTCACTTTTGTGAGGGCGACCCAGGCAAAATAGATGGGACCTCCATTTACTAATGATATCTCGCGTACTGTACTGTATATCAGTTTTTTCTCCGTAGGCCAAAATTTAGGCCAATAGGGTAAAGCTGTGTGGCCTTGAGCGACCCCTTAATATTAATATGTCTTTATAAAACTTACCATACATTGTTTTTAGCCCAATTGGCAACTTTTAGGAGGGTCAGACTAAAAGAAATCAAAAGTTAAAAAATTAGGACCACCCTAATATATATTCCCCGAAACCCGGGGGTTTTGGCCGAAAAACGTCTACGCCTAGGCTACCGCATCTTTGTTATTTTGCTTGCTTCCGCATTCCCGCGCATCCCCAAGCGTAGATGTGTTTCATACCTGAAGAATGGCGTTAAGTAGAGCTCTCTAAGTCAACTGGTTCAGTTGTGATGATGATTTCATTGGAGATAACTTTATGGCAAAAACAGCCACTTTACACTACTTTTCGATACTTAACAACAACATACAGGCACACACGAACAAGCGACGCACTCCTTCTTGTGGTCGGAGATGCGGGGCGTCGGTCCAACCGGCTGTTGTTTACATGCGTCGGACGGACGCCTCGCACACCAAGCTTACAGGCTTTGAGCTCATGAGTGCCTCAGAGCCCTTCCGGGTAGCTTGGGGTGTATTTTTTAGGGTGCCTCAGAGCCCTTCCAGGTCTGAGGAGTTAAATAAGCTGACAATCATCATAGCCTGACCGTTCAACTTCACCTCACACTCTGTGGCTTAACCCCTTTCGAAGACCATAACCTTGCTCTTCCCCACATTTACCTTCAGATTCCGTTTTTCGCACACTGTTCCAAACATATTTACCAGACCCTGTAACTCCCATTCATTATTGCTCATCAGAACTGTATCATCAGCAAACAGCAGTACAGGTAGCTACCACTCATTTCCCTCCCTTTTCAGCGATACACCAACATCTACTGCTCTTCCTTGTATTTCTTTCATGACTCCATCCATATAATTATATAGTAAACAACCACGGGGACATCACACACCCCTGTTTCAACCCAACATTCAGATCAAAGAACTCGCTCTGCTCATTCTCCACACGGACTGCCGCCTTTGTACCCTCATACGTGCTCTTCACTCTACTCCGTATATTTTAAGTACTTTCCACATACCTTCTCTATCCACTCTGTCATAGGCCTTCTCCAAGTCCATAAATGCAACATACAGCTTTTGTTGCTTCTCCAGATATTTCTCCACAACACATTTCAGGGTAAAAATCTGATCTACGCATCCTTTTCCCTTCCTAAAACCGCCCTGCTTGTCACCTATCCATTTCTCCGTTCTCGCTCTCACTCTCTCAATCACTACTCTACTGTACACCTTCCCTACTACGCTTAGAAGACATATTCCTCGGTGGTTACCACACACTCCTCTTTCCCCTTTACCCTATTATGCCCGTCTTCCAGTCATCAGGTGCACTCCCCTTCTCCCATGCTAGTTTGCACATTTTCCATACCCATTCGATCACTATCTCACCACCATACCTCAGCATTTCCCCACACACTCCATCTATTCCTGGTGCTTTCCCCAACTTCACTCTTTTCATGGCTTCCCACACTTCTGACCTAGTGATCCCCACCTCCTCCTCCACTACTTCTCTTCTTCTCCCTCCCATACGCCATCCAACTATGTTTGCTGGCGCTTCATTCCTTACATTTAGCAATTCATTGAAGTACAGTACTCCCTCCATCTTTCGACTCTCTCTTGCTTCTCGGCTAGCACTCGCCCATTCCTATCTTTCACACCCTTACTGTTTCCCTTTGCTACCTTCCCTAACTTTCTTGACTTCTTTCCAGAACAGTTTCTTACACTCCCTCCATTTTACACTCAGATTCCTTCCAAATTTCTCATCTACTCTTCTCTTACTTTCCTTCACTACTCTCTTCACCACTCTTTTTCTCCACGTACCTCGCTTGTTTCTGTCTCTCCAAATCTTCATTCCCTCTACTACCCAACCACTCTCTATACACTTTCTTCTTGTCTTCCACAGCTATTTTTACCTCTTCTGTTCACCATGCTGTACCCTTCACTCCCCTCCCTCTTCTCCTTACTCCACACACCTCCTCACATGCTGTACAGATCTCTTCCTTAAACACTTTGCTCATCTCCTTCACTTCCTCCAAACCTTCCAGGTCAAACCTACCTAGTCGTTTTTCTACTGCTCTCTTGTACTCTTCCCTGATTTCCTCCTCCTGTAGCCTCTCCACCCTCCTCGCCATTCCACCTTCCTCTCGCCCCAGCTCTCCTCACTCACTTTTTTTGTATGCTAATTTTAGCTACTACTACATAATGGTCAGACAGACCCCCTCCAATACCCCTATACACCCTAGCATCCAGCACAGATTTCTTCATTCGTTTATGCACACATATATAATCAATCAGTGCCTTTCGTTCCACCACTGTCTTATCCTTATCCTTCTTCCTCCACACCACTTTCCATGTGTGCCTGTGTATCATTCTGTGCCGGAAGAAGGTGTTGGCTATCCAGAGCCTCCTCCCCACACATACGTCCACAAGTGCACTACTATTCCCATTCACCTCTGATGGTACCCCCCAACCTCCCACCACTCCATCAACTTTCTGATCACCCACCTTCCCATTCATATCCCCAATTGGAAATATTCTTTCGTTCTTGCCAAACTTATCCAGGCACGCCTCCACATTCACCCAGAACTCCTCTTTCTCTCTTACAGGTTTATCCTCTGTCATTCCACCCTCCCACTCTCTCACATCTGTACCCCTCAATTTAGTCTCAGTCATTCCACATACATCCAGCCTGGCATTCACGATTTCCAGGACCTCTCTCTCTTTTGTGTCATCATTCACGCCTCTCACATTCCAAGTGGCTATTCTAAGATTGTCCATAATCGGTCGGGGTTCGTCAACATTAGGTCCGTCCACATCCGAGGCAGTTCGTTTGTTCTTCGTTGTAGTAAGTATTTTTCACGGGTAGGGGGTCGCTAGCCCACCGACCCAACCTATTAAGTCGCCTCTTACGACATGCAGGAGGCACATGGGGCATATTCTATTCCCTTACCCCCAGGGCGAAACATACATACAGTACATACATACAGTATATACATTTCTTACAGTTTCTTACAGTAGATCCTCTGGAAAAAGGCAAACTATGCCTGTGTATCCAGCTCAGTACCAGTACTTGCACTGCTGCGGTCGTTCACGGTGTTGGCGGCGGCGGTAGCAGACGCAACATTTTTACTATTCTGTATTTTTGTTTTATAATCAAACTTCAAATCTTGTCTTCCCCATGCTTTATCAAGATTACTTTCAAACTCCCTTATTGATTCGGAATCGACTACATACTGGGGCAGTGCGTTCCACTCATTTACCACTCTATCACAAAATGAGTTCTTTGCCTTCTCAAGCCTATTTCTTTCTTTGTAAATTTTCTTAGAGTGTCCTCTCGTTCTTGTTCCCTCCCGCATCAAGAAGATACCTTCACACACATCCTCATCGTACTTTCCTGACACTATCTTAAAAGTCTCTATCATATCCCCTCTCTTTCTCCTATATGCCAGTGTCGGAAGCCCCAGTGTCCTCAACCTCTGCTCATAGCCCGCATTCTTCAACGTTGGTACCAGCTTGCTAGCTCTCCTCTGCACTTTCTCCACTACTTCTATATCCTTTACCATATATGGAGCCCACACCTGGTTCGCATATTCCAGGTGCGGCCTAACCAGTGCTGTATAGAGATTCCTGAAGATTTCTTCGTCAAGTGACACAAATGTTCTCCTTATCAGCCCTACAATTCTATTGGCTTTGTTTATCTTTTCCGCTAAATACATACATCAATTTATAGACCGAGTGCTCCACATGGAGTGCGGTTCCGGACGCATGTCCTAATGACGGCGCTCCAGGCAGCCCTATTCAGAGCTGCCTCACTGCATCACCGGTATTTAAAAATGCCGAACACCGTAGCTTTATTGATTTTAGTAGTGAAAAGCAATGGAGTGAATGTTTTTCATTTTAATATGACAATTTCTCCACCATTACTAAAATAAAGATAATGGACAAATTACAGTATATATATATACTGTATGTATAATATTTTTGCATTTGACGAGGGATCTATATAAAATCAATAGTCCTAATAGAAACAATGTCAGAACTTTGGGTTATGTGTGTACTTTACAATACATACATACATTTTTGTTTAAGACTGAGTGCTCCACACATACGTGCAGTTTCAGTCTCTTGTCCTAATGGCGGCGTTCCAGGCAACCCTGTTAAGGGCTGCTTCACTTGTCAAGTTTTTGGATTTGAGATCGGCACGTATAGTTCGATCCCAGGTCTTCCTCGGTCCACTCCTTGGTGCATCTCCCTCCACAATCACAGACCTGCATCTTTTCACCCAATTTTGTTCATCCATTCTCTCCACATGCCCATACCATCCCTGTCTACTTGTACGCATCTCCTCACTGATACTCTTTATACCTAAAAGTCTCCTCAGCTCATTACTTGTTATTCTATTCTGCAGTTTGGCCCCATACATCCATCTCACCATTCTCATCTCATTACGTCCCATTCTGTTGACATCCTCTACTTTAACGGCCCGTGTTTCTGAGGCATAATTCATTGCACTTCTAACACATGAGGCATACACCTTTCCCTTCAGCGCACTTCTAACACATGCGGCATACACCTTTCCCTTCAGCGGGAGAGGCCTTCTTTTCATGGTCAGAATTGGCAGCAGTTCTCTGAACTTCTCCCAGTCACATCTAATTCTAGCGACAGTGGCATCCGAGGCCCCACCACCAGCAGAGATGGTATTTCCTAGGTAACAAAACTTTTCCACCAGCTCCAATGACTCATTTCCAAAATTCACAGCCACAGCATCATCATTTAACACAAGCTTGCCTGTACACACTACGCACTCAAATTTCTCGATTTTTAACTAATCCTTCGGCAGGGGTCCTTTTATTCTACTACAGCTCTTACTTCCATGGTGCACCCAACATCGACAGATGCTACATCGAATCGAGTTAGCGCCCACACCCTTTCCACACACTGCACATGGTTATGTACCGCTCTTTTCCACATTGCCTCGTCTTAATCTACAATGCATAACCTTGGTTTTGTTAATATTGACTCTTAAACCCTTGCTCCCCATGCCCTCTCTCCATCTTCTGAATTTGGCCTCAGCATCTTGCACATTGTGAGCTATTAGGGCTAAATCGTCTGCATAAAACAGTTCCCACGCGAGTCCGGATCTAAAATCTCTAGGCAGTGCCTCCAGGACCATAATAAAGAGGGGGCTTAACATTGAACCCTGATGAACTCCAAAACGGACTGTGAACACCTCACTCAGTACACCTTTTACCCTCACTGCAGTTTGCGAATCCTCATACATCTCCATTATCACATGCACCAGTCACTCTTCCACACCAAGTTTCCTCATAGCCATCATAGCACAACATCTCTAGGCAACCTGTTAAAGACCTTCTCCAGGTCTACAAACACAAAGTAAAGATCCCTGCCGTTTAGTAAGTATCTTTCCTGTATCCTCCCGACTATGAAGATAGCATCGGATGTACCACGTCCTGGCATAAAACCAAACTGCATATCATCAATGGAGATGCTTTGCCTGATCAAACCCTCAAAGACTCTCACAGACCTTCATGATTCGGTCAAGCATTTTCAGGCCCCTATAATTACCTCTATCTATAATGTTACTAAGTAATCTCACTTTCTGCTGTCCATACGCTGCTTGTGTTCTCATTTACAGTACTGTACAGTACTGCATTCCCATTAACTTGTCTTGTGTTACAAAAAATGTACTTTTTAAAGCATGGCAATTCTATTTAGTTATCTCAATTTGGCTAATATTTAAGTAGTGATTATTGTTATAATTTTGTTTACTGAGTTTGGCAGGCATTTCAGATAAGCTGTTGAGTTTATTAAATTTATAAAATCAATAGCAGAAAGAACAGTTAATTGACCTTTGAATAATCAATGTTTCCAAGTAAACCGTTACTTTCTGAGATAAAAGTTAATATATTAGTGGAAAGGAGGACAGAAATAAAGCTGTTGAGTATACTGTACAATGTTTCTGAGTAATCTGTGACTTCTGAGATACTAGTGGAAAGGACAGAACTTTGGCTATTGAGTATATCATCTTTCTAATTAGATTGTGACTTTTGGCAGGTAAAGAAGCACAAAGGTAACGGTGGTTGGGGCGACCAGCGGGATCATGCCATGTGTCGGTCCTTCTCCCACTTCCCGGCCCCTCCTCCCCCGCAGCCCCGCCCCCCAGCACTCCCCGTTAACGCCTCTTTACCAGTGGTGCCTAGCGGATCTTGATCGCGGTAGGATAGGGGGGCCTTTTTCGTTCACTACATTATGTATCTCATTTTTACCTTTGTTTTTATGTTCTATTTATTCATCCTGATGATTTTTTTGGTGGGGGCAAAACGGTCTTGATTCTGGTATGAGGGGTTGGTAATTTTAATAATTATTGTTCTCTCTGACAATTTGATTTTGATATTGGCAGAGTAGAACACCCACATTTCATTTATAAGTTTTAGAAATTTGTGTCTGTTTTAAGATATTGTCACATAACCTACCATCAATTTAATTTGGTATGGTAAGTGAAATGAGTCGAGGAATATCATTGGTGTAATTATTTCATACTGGTATTTATTAATTTATTGTTATTAATCATTTACTAAGGTAATGATAAAGAACTTTTACGTTCTAGTAAAATGAGAAATATTTTACTTAATGTTTTAGTCCTACGCTTATGTTATCACAAAGATATATTTTGTTTTGTTTTTATTAGTAATACTTTATATTTATGCATATTGTTGTTAATTCTACACATTTTATTGTTCTGTAAAAAATATTTGTATTATATATATTTATTTATTTATATAAAGTTACATTCTTTAGAAACCTGACAATCATCTAGTCATTATGTTTCCAATTATTTATTTAAAAAACGGTGTCTGTAGCGCACAGATTCTCGATTCTCACAGAAGCTCCTGGAAAAGGCTTAGGGCCATTTTATTAAACCATGGTAAGAGCTTTCCCGGCCAGCTTGACCCTTATACAGATAAGCGATAAGGGTCAATCTGGTTGGGAAAGGTCGTAAGGAAAGCTCTTACCATGGTTCAATAAAATGGCCCTTATTCAGGACCCCACCACCACCACCACTACACTTCTTCAAATCAGTTCACACTAGTGCTTTTTCCCAGAACTTTTGACAGCAAGTTTATCCGGGCAATATTTCTATACAGTACTAATTGTCAATATTACCGGAGACAAGACTGAAGCTAGATTAGTTTAGGTGATCACATTTTTCTAAAGGTTCAATTCAGAAGCTGCCCGGTCAGAGCTGCTGATTATACAGTAGATGCAGAAAGAACCACTTGTGTAAAGGTAAGTTTACTTGATTGATTTTTGGGCATATTTTTTCTGCAACTCTGATATCGTAGCTTCTGAATTATAACTTTATAAACATTTCATATCCTATTATAATCTACTGGCAGCCTAGTGTCCAATTCCAGCACAAAATAGACTAAAAATATTGTCAGAATAAAGGTGCAGATCAAAAGTTGGTGAAAAACATGATGGTGTAAATCTGCCTGTATGGTGCTTCAATATAAAGCAACGCATGAATACCTCACTTAGTTATTTACTACTTCAAATGTATTATTTATATTGATATTTATTTTTTTCTAGAAATATTTAGATCATTTAACCGCTTCAATTAAATGGGGATTATTATATGATCCTGCTCCCATTAGATGATTTTATTCAACTTTGATAAGGGTCCCCAGCAATCAGGGCATTCAAAACTATTTCGTTTAAGGGACCCCACCTTCTTTTTTCTCTCTTTCTCTCCCTCTCTCTTTGGCTTGTATCCATTCGGCCCCATTTAGCCTACTGTTTTAAAACGTTTACCCCCATCCAGGTGTCAATATTTTCCTGGAGAGCGGCAGCGAGCCAGCATATATATATTTTTGTTTTACAGTAAGCTAAATTTGTACATTTTTCGATAGAAAAATTTCTCCGGCGAAGCTGGATTTCTCCATACAATGCTCGACACCTGGATGGGGATGAACGTCTTAAAACAGTTGGCTGAATGGGGCCGAATGGATACAAGCCAGAGAAAGAGAGAAAAGGAGAAGAAAAAAAAAGCAGGTGACCCCCCCCTTAACCCTGTGATTCCAAAAGGTCCTTTCTAAATTGCATAAGTTTGGTGCTGGGTAGCCGGAATGGAAGGAGTGTGACACTATAGTCGGTTTATTTCCAGCTGATGGCAAACTGAATCCTTTAGCAGCTGATTTATCCATACCTAAAGACAAAATATGAAACTACTATGTCTCTGCATCATCTTATTGCCAAGTTTTCATAATCAGCAACATATTTCGCTACAAAATCTTCGTAATAGCTAAGTAATTGATGAAGATATGACAATTTACCATCAGCTGGAAATAAATAGACTGCAGTATTTAGACTTTCATACATTCTGCTCTAGTCACTTTTCAATTAACCCTTTGAGTACCAGCGACGTGTGATATATTTTAATCTAGTTATATTTAGACGATATTATTCAGCTCAGGAGGGATCTGTGGTAGTTAAAAGGGTTAGTTGAGATATTCTGAAGCCTTATTATTGCTAGAGGTCCTTCCTAAGCTGAATAAAATAGTCTAATAGTTGCCAGAATATAATGAAAAGGACGTCCCAGGTACTGTACGGGTTAAAATTTCCGGTAGAAGTGCTTGTGTGATCCACTCCTTAGTATATAAATATCTATCTGATTGGAAAGGTTAAGGATAGTTTCTGAGGCAATGAAATGAAAGAAGAAACCTGTTGCAAGCTCATACAAAATTTTCACTTGAAAAATATAGCAAGTGGTTTAGTCATTAAGTCCATTTTTAAATTATCTGGTTATAATAGCACATAGCTTATTAGATTTTTAGATTTTTTATGTGTCAAAAGTATATTTTACTGCATTTTAGATGACAAGTTTACTTGTATAGCTATGTAATGTATATATTGATTCAAATTGTAGATACAGTACATTGCAATTTGAAGATAATTGAATTGGAAAATTGAACACTGAATTCTTAATATACTGTATGTATTTATATATACATATGGCAGCTGTACTTATATGTCTGACTAAATAATTACAAGTACTGTATAACAGTGTTATATATATATTTTTACAGTATATTTACATGCTAGTCATTTGCTACAAAGAACTTTGAATAATATATTTTTTGTTTTTAAGTGTTCTCTCATGTGTGAATAAGCCATTATCACACAAGCTATTTACCTCGACTTATATCATCAACATTGGTCTAGCGGATTATGTGTTAAGCTTTTACAATATAATATTTCTGTCATCTACAGTATATTAATTTATCTTCAGTTCTAACACCAGTGCATAAAGCCGGCGTCACATTAGCATTTTTATCGGCTACTTGCATTGGATCCTCAAATCTGTTACAAGTTATCATTATAGTGAATGTCGACTATTTGTGTATTAAATGGGACTAACAATTTGGAGCTCTAAGATACAAAATACTGTACATTCAAAATTAAAGAGAAATTTGTCAGATAGTAGACTCAATTATAAGCTACTTTTTGACTCAAGACTGTGGCTCCAATATTTCTGCTACTAAAGTGCTTGTGTGATTCCGGCTTAAGGTCCTAACAGAGTTGCCCAGTAAAATTATGATAAAGCTGATGATAAAGCTCTGGTGTGACACCCCTATATATATACAGTATATAGGGACGAGGAAAATGGCACTCTTTACCCTGGCATAGACCTGTTTTACTGTTAGGCGAACAGAGGCAAGGGGTGCTAGGAGACTGCCCAAGCATCTCCATCTGCTGGAAATGGAACCCAGTCCTCTTAGTTATAAATGAGCGTGCTACCAATGCTACCACAGACCACCCCCATAACCCTGGTAACTCCTTATTGTCTGCATTTCAGTGTGTAGGCAGATTTCTATAAATGACACTGAATTTGTTTGTGCTTTACGCAATGCTAATCAAAGAATCAAAAGACAAATTTTACAGTATCCACCATAAGTTCTGTTATTCCATATGATCTGTATGGAAGTAGAAATATTATAGTGTGATTGAAATAAGAGTGTACTGTAGTTTGTTATACAGTAATTAAGAACTGCCTCACCGCTTCCCATCTTGAGAACACTCCTGTGCTCGGTATGCTTCCAGCCAGGGCCTTCACAGGGGTAAATAAAAAAGAAAAACAGTGGTAGAGCTGCCATCCGAGTGAGGGGATCCTTTTGGTCTGCTCTTTCAGTGCTAATGGTCTTAACCATTCCTCCCCGGGCTGCCTTTCTTAAGGACGGAGGCTGTATCCGGGCGATCTGGCTGAAAACACAACAAAAGTCAACTAAGGCTAATCTCGCTTAATATACTACCTACATTAATCAAACATATGTCAAAATGGGCGCCTTAACTTGCCGCGTAGAATGGCGTTGAGTAGAGCTTTCTAGCTCAAGTAGTTCCGGAGTTATGGTGATGGAAGTGGAGGTAACTTTTGTCGCGTATTTACCTCGCCGCGTCCGAACGCTCAACCGCGGCCCAGGCTACGACAAACGTTTTGACTCGTCGCTCTACCTTGAATTATGGCGGGAAGCGATTTTTTAGTGTTTTATTGTTTATTATGCCATATATTATTGTTATTATGATATTTTCACTCAATAAATATATTTTTCTGAAGTAATTTGTGTCTCTGTCACTTATACTTAGTTTTATTGTTATTATTATAGTAGTTATGATTATTTATACTGGACTATGGTAATTGATAGTGTCATTTTCACTTCTTTATTGTTAGGAATATATACTTTAGTGTCACTTTCACTTGTTCATATTGTTCTGAAGGCACTTATTATTACTTATGTGTGTCTCTTTCACTTAGACTTAGTTTTATAGTCATTATTATAGTAGTTATGATTATTTATACTGGACTATGATAATTGATAGTGTAATTTTCACTTCTTTATTGTTAGGAATATATATTTTAGTGTCACTTTCACTTGTTCATATTGTTCTGAAGGCACTTATTATTACATATGTGTCTCTTTCACTTATACTTAGTTATATTATTATTATTATTGAGTGTCACTATCACTGTCACTTACACTTCAATAGTTTGCCAGAGTGTGGAAATCATTGAAGCAGGTGCCAGCACACAGTCCCACCTGACACTCGAGGCATTGCCAAGTGGTTTTTGTGGGTTTGCTTGGTCGTCGAGTTGTGCGGGTGCACACATAGCACCTCTTCTGCATCCTTATTCGGCTGTTAGGACCCTGGAAAGGAAGGGCGACGAGCTGGTGCTTTCTCAAGAACTCGGCACACCCTATTCTGTCCATCATGCCTGGTCCTTGTAGTGGCCTCCCTGGTGTATCCGCATGTTTTACCAGGAGCTCATGTATCAGCTGCTTTTGGAAGGTCCGCAGGCTCTTGTACTTGATGACTGGACTCCCCAAACGGTAGATGTTGTACGCGTTGAGGACAGACATATCTACTGTATGCAGGACAAACTTCTTGTACCACCTGCAAGATGTTCGCAGGCAGTCTATGAAGCCCATCTGCATGTCGGACTTGTCGACAAGGCGCATGTTCAGGTTATAGTCCAGAACAGCAGCTGGTTTTGTGATAGGGTTCTTCGTTTTTCGGTCCACCTTCCCTGTGGGGACCATCTCTGCTTTGTGGCATGTGGTGAGGAGGTTGACCTTGCGCTGGTCATGCCAGTGGATGGAGAGGATGGGGCCACTCTTCGTATGGAAGATGTCCGTCTTCTTAGTTTTGGTTGGGTAGGCTGGCATGCCCTTCCTCTTCCCCTTCACTGTGCCGACAGTTCCGGTCTTGCGGTCATGGAGGTACTTGGCGAGGATAGGCGACGTGTAATAATTGTCGGTATAGAGGACGTGGTTGTCATGGAAGTACCTCTCCATCATCCTCTTTACCACAGCGCCGCTAAAACCAATGAGGGGGTCAATCTCCACCTCACCACCCTTTCCGCTGTAGACTATAAAGTCGAGCACATATCCCGTCTTGCAGTTGCAGAGGACGAAGAGCTTGATGCCGAAGCAGTGTCTCTTTGACGGGATATACTGTCGGAAGTGCAGCCTACCACGGAACAGGACCAGAGACTCGTCGATGCACAGCTTCTGAAATGGAATCAGGTAGGTGGAAAACCGATGACGTATCATGTCATACAGTTGCCTGATCTTCCAGAGTGTGTCGGGCTCGTGGACATGCATGTTATTTGTCAGGTGGAAATATGAGAGGATGTCGAAGTACCTATCCCTTGACATGAATTTGCCAAATGCTGGAGTCGTTGTGAGGTCGCCAGTTATCCAGTAGTCGGCCAGAACGTGCTTCTTTATGTGTGTCATCAGCATTGTGAGTGCCAAGAACACATATAATTCTGCCACAGTGAGAGCTCTCCATGCCACCATCTTGGCACTGGTCTTCCTGCCAAGAAAGTTTGAACAGATAGCCTGGTGGTTATTTGTCTCTTTGACAAGGTATTCCATGACTTCATTGTCGTAGAAGCCACAGAAAAGTTCACTGGGGGTGGCATTTGGGCCACAGGGATATGCTGGTGACACCCCAGAACCCTGTTGTACCTCGTCAAAGGCAGCAAAATCTGGCACAAAATCGCCCCATCTGACCACACAAACATTTCAGCAGCTCGAGGACAAGGACGTGGAGCTGCAGCAGGTACACGCCCTTGGCCACGCGGATGCCCAGGCGGACGCCCTGCACGCCCACGCCCAGGCCCAGGCCCAGGGGCAGCGGCGTCGGCAGGCTGACCACGACCTCGAGGTCCTTTGACTCTTCTTGTCGGGACTCCCTCTTCCTCTTCCTCAGGCGACGTCAGGTCATCTGGGGCAATGTTGGGGTCGTCAGCATCCTCTTCAGGAGACAACTCTGGTGAAGAATAGACCGGGCGTCGGCGGCGTGGGGCTGCGGGAGGTTGAGCAATGGGAGCCTCGGCCTCGGGAGTTGGGCTCCTTTTGCGGCTAGCCGTGGACTTTTCCGCAGGAAATAAGGACCTACGATGCGGGGCCTGTGGTGACACACTGTGGGAGGCCAATGGCGCACTTGTAGAGGCCCTTTGGTCATCCTGAGGGACAGATGAAGCCGAGGGCTGTGGGTGGCCCTCCCGGCGTCCCGGGTCAAGGCGTCGGGACAAAGGAATGCGGGTGGTTGCTAGGCCTGGGTCGGCGTCACTCTCACTATCTACGCCTTCCCTCACTTTTTCTGCCTCCCTGCGTGCTTTCTTGGCTGCACTTTTCACTAAAGACTGTTTATAGAAGTACAGTATTTACCCACTTTCAAGGGCGTACAGGCAGGCAAAGGGGAAGGTCCTGGCGTAGGGCTAGGGCTAGGGCTAGGCCTAGGCCTACCCTGACCTACGAAACTTGGCTAAGGGGTTGGCTCTAGCACACTTGGTACTTCAATAGCACCTTCCTCCACCACTTCCACATCAGGATCATCACTACTATCACTCCCCTCAAATAAATCAACATTGTCATCAGCACCAAATCCCACAAAATCGTCAATTTCGCTCCCACTTCTACTCTGAATATAGAGGTTTTTGTCCACAGAGCTTTCACCACTGCTCAAATCCTGGTTGAAAAGTTCACGTTGTATTGCACTATCACTTAGCAAACGTTTCACTTTCCTTAGTTTCTTTTTCTTCTCGGTTGGCAGAGGCGTAGATGTTGCAAGCGGGGTAGCACTGGGACGCGCGGGAGATTGCACAGTATCGGACGCGTCGGAATTCATTTTTTTGCTGTAGCTCGCAGTGGCGGCAACGTAGGAACTGATAAGCGTGGTAGTTGAGGCTTGGTGGCGCTACGGTCGCCCCCGCAAAGTAAAATTTGCCCGCGCGAAATTTAAAGCACGCTTTAACCCTTAAATGTCGGGGCGCAACATAAGTCGAGTTAAATAAAGCTGGACTATGTGGCGGTGCTCGACATATATCGTGTGGCAATTTCAGCACGTAATGTGGCTGAGAGAGAGAGACAAGTGGTGGCAGGAGAGTAGCGAGCGTATGACTGCTCCAGACCACCGCGGCGAACCCTACTGACACGAATCCCACCTCCTCCCTCCCTCTCTCACTCGCTATATACGGAATTGTATGGGGAAAGTGCCTAATTACATGCTTTTTGCACTCGCGTTGCACGGTTATTGCAAGAAAACTAGCCATCATAAAAGGATCGTTATGGTGTCATTCGAAAGCTCTGTTTATGCCCTTTCAGGGATAGATACTTGTTTTACGTTCTGGGTCTTATTTAGGCATGAAAATGATCACGTAAACAGCCCTATTTTGGCTAAAAACACCCCGCTGGGCGGTACATATAAATAAACCGCATAGGCCGCTCGTAAGGTGTTAAAGCAAATGCCTTAGGTAAGGCATACCGGGTAGCGGCCCTTCAGCCGCGCTGTCCTTACCTAAGGCAGCCCGGGTAGGAAGGGTTAAGGTTTTTTTGCTTTTTTTTTATTTCTCTCCTTTTCTCTCTTTCTCTGGCTTGTATCCATTCGGCCCCCATTCAGCCAACTATTTTAAGACGTTTATCCCCATCTAGGTGTCGATTTCTTCCTGGCGAGCGATAGCAAGCCAGCATTATATTAAGAAATCTGGCTTCGAGAGACATTTTTCGATACAAAAATGTACAAATTTAGCCTGCTGTCAAAAACATTTAAGAAATATGCTGGCTCGCTACCGCTCGCCAGTAAAGAAAATTGACACCTGGATGGGGATAAATGTCTTTAAATAGTAGGCAGAATGGGGCCAAATGGATACAAGCCAGAGAAAGAGAGAAAAGGAGAGAACAAATGCAGGTCACCCCCCTCAATTCATTCGGTGGAAGTGGCACTGTGGAGTGTGGCTGTGGGAGCATGTCTGTGAGCCTGGAGGCAGTTTCTACTATGGCCATCCATTTTTTGGGTGCTTCTTCAGGAAGCATGGCATCTGTTTTATGTATGTATGTATTAGATGGAATATTCATCTGATCAGTTAACCGATGTCTAACAAACTACACTGATTTAATTGCACTCATCTGACTTACATTAAATCATGTGGAAGAAGAGACCTTATGTAGGGGACGACTGTACATATTAGCATTAATGGCTTTTATATGTATGTATAATTTCATGTTTTTATGCATATACAGCTTTACAACCATTAACCCTTTATATACAATGATATCAATTTTATCTTCTCTCTAACATTAGATGATTTTGTTGAGCTTTGGAAGAACCTCGGAAAATCAAAAGGATGAAAATTAACTTGATTAATCTTTTGACTCCTACACTTTCTTTTTAAACTCAATAAAATTGTCTAATAATAGCCAGAATATAATGAAGACAGACTTGATTGTATTGAAAGGGTTAAATTAGAGACTGGTTACCTTTCAATCCGGGCTTCAGTTGTGCCAACCTATAAATATTATGTTAGGGTGTAAGCTAGCACTCATAAGGCCCCAACTATTATATATCAATGTACACTATATCATGCTACTTTACCAATCTCTATAAAAACTTCTCGGAAGTATAGATTTGATTACTAACTAATTTAAAAACAAGGTATGAAGGTCTTTTAATTTTAAGAGTGCACTTATTCTGTCTAGGTAGGGGGTGGATAGACAATGCACTAGACGAGAGTACTGTATATATTCAGTTACTGCACTATTGGAGTATAGTATCCAGTTGTTGTATCCAACTGTAATATCAATATGTTTTCAGTGTTTGCTTCTTGTGTGCTTGAAAGAACAAGAGTGGATGTGTGCTGCACCCATGAAACCCGATAGAAGGGGTGTGGTGCGCAGTTGATAGATGGAAAAAACAAGAAATACAGGATCTATTGGAAAGGAAGTGAGTCTGGAAAAGTGAAAGGAGGAATGGGTTTTCTGGTGGGAGATTAGTGTACAGGTACTTGAGATGAAGAGAGTAAATGAAAGATTGATAGACGTGGGATCAGACAATACGATCTGATCTTGAATATATAGACAAAATTGGATAAGTGAGTCAGCTCTGAACAGGGCTACCTGGAGCGCCACCATTATGACGTGAGACTGGAACCGCACTTTGTGTGGAGCTCTCAGTTTTTAAATTTATAGATTTTGTTTATACAAAAAATACAAAATACATTTTTCCTCTTGATAATGAATTAGTGTATAAGTCAGGAAGATTGATGTTGTTGTTGTTGCTGTTCCCCAAGCTGCCTGGCCGAACAGCCCCAAGGCCCCAAGCTAGGCCAAGGCCATAACCGAGCGCCCCCACAGAACCCTCCCTGCCGACCACAATAAAGCCTGGGTGACCGAAGCCACTCCATGGCGGGGAGCTGAGGAGGGCGTGGAAACGCCCGGGAAACCAAAGCCCCACCCAGGGCCCTGTGCCCCTCAGCAATTATGAAGAGAAAGTTGAGGGGCAAAGGAAAAATGTGACGCTTTGGCTTCCAATCTTGGTAGATTGGGAGCCACGGAATAGACGCCGTCACTTGAGATCCAGAAAATATATAAGTAAAAGGAACAGTCAGAGTAAGCTATGGGTATGGCAGAGATCGCTCAGTTCTCACTCTGATAGACCAGCCCATCACCACATGACTAGAACCCAATCCTCTCGGCATCAGCTAGGAAAGGCCCTAGAAAGCCGCCTTTGGCGGGGGGATAGCTCCCCTATTTCAACCCCTTTCGGGGTTGGGCACCCGCCCAGGAAGATTGTTTAACATAATAGCAGCCATTTTTTGTATAAGCAAGTGGGGATTTTTGCACATTTACTGGTATAGGTAATATTTCATATAAAGTTTGTTGGTAGGCCTACTTCATCATTTTCACATGTCGTGATATAGATTCAGGTGTCTGTGTCATGGTAGTTGGAAATTATTGCTGGAATAATATGTAAGGGATGCTGTTTAAACCAAATTAAGACATTGAAATACTGTTTTAGGACAAAAATTCTACATTTTCATTCCAGTAGGACTGTGATATAGTATAACAATATTACAAATAAAATCTTGCAATGATCTTAACCCTTTGGCTGCGGCCATTTTTGGGCTATTTAGGGCATATTCAGGCACTCCTGAATGATAAATCAAGCATCTGCATTAAATGAAGTGTATTCTGCCGAAAACTAGGCGAGAATAGCTTCAAAATGACACCAGAACGGGCCCCGTACGTGGTCTGGTTCACCCGCGGTGGTGCCAGTGAAACGCGGGAAACCCACTATTATGTAACACTCGCTCGCTTGGCTACACTGCTGGGAGACACAGAGCGAGACCCGCGCGAGACACAGTCAACCTCAGTGAGCCACTCGGTGCTCTGAGGGTCGGAGGTGGGCCCCTCACGCTCCCGCCCACTGACACTTGATTTTTACGGTTTTTACAGGCTTTTAAAGCCTGGAAATTGCTGTAACTTGCCAGGACGTTCCAGAACGTCACCCGCAGCGAAAGGGTTAAGGCCAATTAATCATCTTATGAGAACACTTTCAAGTCATTTATTTCAACAATTGTTAACATATTCATTTAAGTTAATTTGTAGTAACCAATATTTTAATCCTGTATTATATTACCTAAGTGAGTGCTGGTATTATATATCTGATATTAATACTGTATAATATCATACATTATATCCATGGTGAAAGTATCTATTGAAACTTATAGTAAAAATTTGCTTATAATGCTATATATGGAGTACTCTATAGTATCTATTGTTAAGTTCATCTGATATAATATCAATATCTTGTTTTAGTATAGTAAATGGATATAATACACATAATATATGTATTCCTTAATCAATAATCCATGGGCAAAAGATCCTCATACCTTGTGAATACTGTAATGTATTGACATGTTCAATCTGCATAAGAAATAAGGTCCCAAATACAATAGTTTAGTAAGTTACCATGCATATTGATGATTACAGTATTTAGCTCTAGTATCAGTCTGTATTGATCTGTCAACACTTTCACTTATCTTCTTAACACTTCTCAATTTGTATAACTATTTTTCGAGCTAATAATTAAGTATATAAATATTTTATATATAATATTTATATCATTTCTGTATACAGTATTATATCTTTACAACTTTTCTTTCCATTTGAGAATGATAATTACAGTAATACTAATTAATAATGCACTGTAGAGGGTGACACTGAATAACAAAGGTAGAGGGTGTATGCTGTGTCAAGTTCATATCATGAGAATATAAACAATATATATCGTCAAAAATGTAACTAGGGTAAGATGCCCAATGCAGACGACTGGACCCAAGGAGACGCACTTGAAACAAAACAACTTGCACAGGCATAGGATGAGTAGATAGATGCATGAATGGTGGGCCAAAATATTCTTTAACTATCACCTAATATGCTCACATAGTATCAGCTTGTTATTTTCATATGTTATTGCGTGAGATGAGATGAACTAAAAAAAAGTCATGTTTTCGCAAATTCCTTACGGAAAACCTAAGATTTTTGTTTTAAAGCTAAATTTCTCACAGTTCCCTAATTTGATCCTCTTTTCTGTTAATGTTCGTTGATAGTGCATGAGTTGAACTATACCCCTGCATGACCAAGAGGCTTTTACTTGCACATGCTGAAGGGGAGGGAGGGTGCGTCCCCATAGGGCCAGCAAAAAACACAAAATCCAATAGAGACACATTTTTTTCAAACTGATGCCAGAAGGTCGTAGACCACAGTGGTAGAAAGCCATACTCACCTCTCTGTCTTGTATGAATATGGTTGAGTTTCCTTCACCATTGACAGAGCTGCCTTAACTAGAACAAGGGCTACCCTGGGACCAATAGAGACGCACTGTGCAAAACCTAAGGAGACGCGCGTCTGCTTAGGGTAGCTGGGTTGCATCTCCTTGGGTCCTTGTAAATGTGTGTTTATTTTGGTAACATTATTAAGCATAATAACCTTTTCTTTGATCTCAGGTGAAGGAAACTCAACCTTATGTACTGTATACCATACATAGTAGGGAGAATGGCTGTCTACCAGTGTGGTATGGCATCAGTTTGAAAAATGCGTCTCTTTTGGACTAAATCATTTTTACTGGCCCTAAGGAGACGCACCTCTTTCCCCCTCTCAACAAATCGGAATCGAATCAAGCATTTTTTCGCTACACAATCAAAATTTGTTGTAGCCCCCCCACCCCCCTCATGCCTCTCCCTACTTTCCCCCACCATTTCCCCAACTTCCCTCCTTATCACTCGATAGAGTGCCAACATGAATGAGCCCAACTCTTGCCTTTGTCAGTCAGACTGAGTGTATCGTCTCAACCCCGGCCACGACATTGACACGCACACACACACGCCTGACCTATACATACACACACATACACACGCACGCACATTCAAGCACGAACCTAAAAAGTTGTCATTGCTTTTGAGTTGCTCACATATTTACCAGACTACCCAGAAAGTTAGTTTTTACCATTTTCAAGCTGAATGAAGGTACATGATCATGATATTTGGTTGGTTATTGAACGTTTATTATTTACAGAGATAAGCAGGCATAAAACAGGCGTATTAGCACCAAATATGCATGGGAAGGCGAGTGGCACTAGATTTAAACCTCAAATTAGCATTAATGTTCCATGTATCACTTCCCTGCACCCTCTAAACTCTTTTGGTAATGGCCTATAATTAGCAAATTAGTATGTTAAGTTATATTATCTGCCTATTTAATAATATTAATTATATGGCCTATGTCAGTCAGTTTTGTTGTCTAAGCATTGTAAACTTGCAACCAAAAGTACCATGCTTTCTTTCAAGTACCAATGAGGTTAATATTAATATAATTTTTTGGTGGTTTTGTGATTTAAACACTTCTGCATCTCCTTAGGTCCAGGTGCGTCTCTTTAGGGTTTGTGATAAAAAGGAGACGCATGTCTTATTTGTCTTCTCACTCTTAACCTAACAAGTGCGCATGGGGGTAATTGAAAACGTCCCCCTGTGCTGACGTATTTGAGGTGTTTCCGTCACTAAAATATTCATTGTACCATTAATAGCATTAATATTATCCATATGCGCCTATTATGGGTTGATTATAAAGGTATTAACCTGAAACAACAATAAAACGAGTGAAAACAGCGTTTGGATGGTCAAAATCGGAGATATAGCCCGCGAGTTGTATAATGTATGGGTGAGGCAAACTGCTTTCCCGCCAATTTCCCCCAAGGCCACTGAGACACAGTCGATCGATACTCTCTCTCTCTCTCTTGCACTCGCTTGCCATCAGTGATGACAACACCCTGCTTGCAACTCGCTAATGTTAGCACGAAAATATACCTCAGAATAAGGGAATAATAGGGAAAATAGGTGATAACTGAAGGAGAGGAGGAAAGTGGGGAAGGAGGGGAGGTAGAGGACTGAGATTTTGCATGGCCCAGGGGCCAAAAAAAAATAAAAAAATAAAAAAATAAAAATAAAAAAAAAATATGTTTTTTTCGATGTCAAAAGTTGATTTTTTATTTTACTTACTCTCAAGAGTCTTCCCGCAGTCCGCCGGGGGAACTCTTAAGAGTCTCTCCGCAGCGCCCGGGTTAAATAAGAACAGGTACAACATTTTTGTTAATATTCTTTAAAAATATAAACATTTTGCTATTTATCCCCCCTACTCTCAGTTTCCAATCTGTTATAGGCTGACAGAAGCAACTCGACAAAAAAAATAAGTACCCATTTTTGCGTCTGCATTGGCCATCGTACCCTAATTCTTCCATTGATATACTGTATGCACAGTTGATCACATTATTTATATACCATCCCCGTGATTTTATGTATGAAAGTCAAAATTGTACAACTGATTTACAAAAATAATTGGTTATGATTAAGATGATGCAGTTTTTAATGCTGTGCACTCACTTCATTGACAGGGCTATGGTGTGTCCTTGTTACAGGTACTAGGGTGTGTGTCCTTGTTACAGGTACTAGGGTGTGTGTCCTTGTTACAGGTACTAGGGTGTGTGTCCTTGTTACAGGTACTAGGTTGTGTGTCCTTGTTACAGGTACTAGGGTGTGTGTCCTTGTTACAGGTACTAGGTTGTGTGTGTCCTTGATACAGGTACTAGGTTGTGTGTCCTTGTTACAGGTACTAGGGTGTGTGTCCTTGTTACAGGTACTAGGTTGTGTGTCCTTGTTACAGGTACTAGGGTGTGTGTCCTTGTTACAGGTACTAGGGTGTGTGTCCTTGTTACAGGTACTAGGGTGTGTGTCCTTGTTACAGGTACTAGGGTGTGTGTCCTTGTTACAGGTACTAGGGTGTGTGTCCTTGTTACAGGTACTAGGTTGTGTGTCCTTGTTACAGGTACTAGGTTGTGTGTCCTTGTTACAGGTACTAGGTTGTGTGTCCTTGTTACAGGTACTAGGGTGTGTGTCCTTGTTACAGGTACTAGGGTGTGTGTCCTTGTTACAGGTACTAGGGTGTGTGTCCTTGTTACAGGTACTAGGGTGTGTGTCCTTGTTACAGGTACTAGGGTGTGTGTCCTTGTTACAGGTACTAGGTTGTGTGTCCTTGTTACAGGTACTAGGTTGTGTGTCCTTGTTACAGGTACTAGGTTGTGTGTCCTTGTTACAGGTACTAGGTTGTGTGTCCTTGTTACAGGTACTAGGTTGTGTGTCCTTGTTACAGGTACTAGGGTGTGTGTCCTTGTTACAGGTACTAGGTTGTGTGTCCTTGTTACAGGTACTAGGTTGTGTGTCCTTGTTACAGGTACTAGGTTGTGTGTCCTTGTTACAGGTACTAGGGTGTGTGTCCTTGTTACAGGTACTAGGGTGTGTGTCCTTGTTACAGGTACTAGGGTGTGTGTCCTTGTTACAGGTACTAGGGTGTGTGTCCTTGTTACAGGGACTTAGTTGAACATTTGCCACAAATTGCTAGACCCGACTGTCAAAGACTCGTGTAATTTACCAATGGCACGGCGTGGGATCGAACTGAAGACCCTTGAATCAGCAGTCAGACTCGCTACTGACCATGCCACAGACCCCGGCATTGTTAATTTATTGTATGATTATAACTGCTGCATAACACTTTACACTCCTAATTCAAGTATACTATATCCCTTCCATGCATAAAATCACTTAGTGGGTATAAATTCATGTAGGCTAAGCAACTATACATTGGTTTTCAATCAAAAGATACTATGTACTGTATTCAGATACTTTTGGAATTCATAGCTGCTTATGACTATACCCTGTTCTTTATAGGTAGGCCAAAAATTATGACTTCTACCTTCTGTAACCTCAAAAAGGGCTAAAGGAAATGGCTGTACATTTCCATACCTACTCCCTACCTGACTCTTCCCGATTGGTAGAGAAATTAACTCAATTACTCTAGTCTAAAAGATACTATGTACTGTATTCAGATACTTTTGGAATTCATAGCTGCTTATGACTATACCCTGTTCTTTATAGGTAGGTCAAAAATTATGACCTCTACCTTCTGTAACCTCAAAAAGGGCTAAAGGAAAGGCTGTACATTTCCATACCTATTCCCTACCTGACTCTTCCCGATTGGTAGAGAAATTAACTCAATTACTCTAGTCTAAAATTATGACCTCTACCTTCTGTAACCTCAAAAAGGGCTAAAGGAAAGGGCTGCACATTTCCATACCTATTCCCTACCTGACTCTTCCCGATTGGTAGAGAAATTAACTCAATTACTCTAGTCTTTTTATAGTTACAGAGGTTAAGAGTCAAGATTTCTGACCTACCTATAATGAACAGAGTGTATGTATATAGTCAACTATTTACATCATGACACTAATTTGTGCAGGTGTGTACATTAAGATGTCCAGCACCGGTGACATCTTTTGTGTTTGATTTCAGCTACATTTAGACGATCGTATGAAGCTTATGAAGGATGTATGGTAGCTAAAAGGATTAATTGAGATAGTCTGTTGCATTTTAACCCTCTCCGACATATGACGCAATTTTGAGCCTATTGGGGATACTTTAAAGCCTTTGTTACCATCAGGGGTATTTAGTTTAGTTACTTCAACCTCTGCAGTTGTCTTTGAGTTAACTGTGGGCAGAAAACTAAATTTTGGAGAGGTAATTATAAGAGTGAGAGAACTCTATTTCTTATTGCTAATCTGGCAACCTCTGCATCATAAATGCGTGAAAGGGTTATTGGGTAAACATCATGCCTAAGCTGAATAAAATAATTTAATATTTGCCACAATAGCTGTCGCCGGTACAGAAGGGTTTAATGCAAGTTGGTTATTATAGGACCTGCACCTTATATAACTTTCACATGATACCTGTAGTAGAATTATTATGTTTAACATCGTTCTTAACACTAATAACCCCCCAAATACAGATATCAAGCTATGTACAGTATACTGGTATATATTTTTAGAGTACAGTACTGTAATTATAATTGCAACAGCTAAGTAAAATCTATCACAACAATTTCATATTTTCTCTAGAATTAATTGAAGGATGAACAGTACGCACTTCCTGTATGTTAAAACCTCTGACTGCTCTGTACAAGGTTTACCATAGGCCTACTTTGATATATCTTAAACCAAAGCTTTATCGTGTCACAGTAAAATGTGATGAAATGTGCCATATGTATTTGTAGGTTTTGTGACAACTCATCCCCCTCCCTCCCTCCCTCCCAGCTAAAGCAGGTATCACACCACTGATTTTCCCTCAGCTTTCATCTCCAACACAGGTAATTATTGATTGATTGAGGTACTTATGTTACCTAGTTCCTGGTACAGTTTCCTGCACTGCCGCCTTACACAGGATCATAAGCTTTTTGTGAAATCTAACAATTCTGGGTTTGATATTGCTGTTTGGTGGTGTAATGGTTTAGGTGCTTATGTTCTGGGTGTGGTGTCCCGAGTTCGAATCCCGGGAGGACCATATGTTTTCATTAGTTTATTCAAGTACATTGGGGTTTGTAATTGATTATTAATGTTAAGAACGGGGTGTTACTTATTGTATAATCCAATGGAGCTATTTGTGTTGGTGTTATGCAGTTAAATAAAAAACTGTCTACACAATCAAAATACAGGAGTTATATTTCTCTTGAACTAAACAGCCCTGGTAAAGATGGAAGTGTAGGCAACTGAACCGGTGCAATGAAATGTCAGAAATGTTCCCGAAAATAAGTTAACCCTTTCACTACCAGGGATGTATGTTGTATTTTATCAGCTATATCTAGACGATTTTAGGCAGATTAGGAAGGATCTGCGGTAGTAAAAGGGGTTGTTGTTGGTTAATCTGCTCTACATAACTAACTAACTAACTCCCTGTTACTACTCTCCTTGGCGCTGTTGGGGGGCTTCGGGGCCGGCGACTGGAGCTTTCATCGTCAGCTTGACTAATTTTGAGTAGTTTTCCATTTCTCTTTCTATGTTTTTCCCTTTCTATTCTTATTCTGTCCCATTTGGTTGTCCTCGGGAAACCTATATCTCATGTCTCCCTGGCCTGGCTAGGTAGCAGACTCCTGACCTGATTTGTCTCTTCGGTTGCTGTTGTGGTCGGACTGACTTGATTCCCTTCGGTAATGCATTTTTTGCTTCTCATTATTTTTTCTACCTTCGACCTGATCTCTCATTCTTCGCCCTGATCACTTCTTGGTTGGTGTTGCGGTGTAGCAGTTCTTGCCTTATCCTTCGCCCCTGCCCTATAAGAGCTCTGATGTGGAGCTCATGTGGTCCGGCCGAACTGGTGAATATGCGAGAAATGTCTGCGTGTCTTCGCCTTCTTCAATTTGTTCCCCTACTGCCCTTCCCTCTCTATCTTGACTCGTTTAGTTATATATCTTGATCGAATCCTTCGGGCCAGCCCTATGAGAGTTCTTTTATGGAGCTCAGTGGTCTAGTTAAACTAATATTAAAAAAAAGGAAGGAGGTGGAATGAGGGAGAGGGGTTGGGGAGGTGGGTGCAGCTCTGCCAAATCACGACCCCAATGGAATAGAATATGTGCGGCAAACTGTACTTACCGGTATGTATTTACTCAGGCCCATTACCCACTTTTCCCCCCTTTTTTTTTTTTTTTTTTTTTTTTTTTTTTTTTGGGCCGATTCAAGACAGAGCCCGAATAGGGACAACCAATATTTATTTACTTGAGCTACCTCCAGATAATTTTTATATTTTTTCCCAGTTTAGGAATGCTTGGTCAGAGTTAAGAGGTTAATTAAGATTGACTAGCCTTTTAATTCTTAGAGGTCCTTCCTAAGCTGATTAAGTTTGTTGGAAGGCAGGTAAAATACAGTCAAAATTGTGGTCACCTGATTGGAAGGGTTAAGTTCTTTCCACTAACCCTAACGTACCTTAAGGGGGGATGGGCTGGTTTGTCTGGCCCCCTTCTCCCTCGTGTTTAGCCCCATTGGTTTATAGATTTGTATACGTTCGGCCCATTAGTATGCAGCTTATGTAAGTCACCTTTAATAGCCTTGGTTTTGTACTTCACTCAGCACAAAGGTGGGAGGGAACTTTGGATGTGACGACAGTACTTCTGTACTCACCTAATTGTAGTATACAGGATTTGAGCCTAAGCTCGTGTTGTCCTGTCTCTCTCTCTACATTTATCCAATTTTGCTTTAAAAGTTTGGATATTTCTTGCTCCCACCACCTCCCCATCCAACTTATTCCAACAATCAATGCTTCTATACGGGAAGCTGAACTTTCTTACATCAGACTTACATACAACTTTCCTCAACTTACATTCATGACCCCTGGTTCTTCCCTCGTCCCTCACCACAAAATCTCCCTTGTCGATCTTCTCAAAACCTTTCACACACTTAAACATCATGATCATGTCACCTCTCTCTCTCCTCTCCCTCAGCATTGGCAGCTTTAGCCTCTCCAATCTCTCCTCATATGGCAGGTCTCTAAGGCTAGCTATCATCTTAGTGGCAACTCTCTGAACTCTTTCCAGTTTTTTATTATGTTTTATAAGGTGTGGAGACCACACCACTGCTGCATACTCCAGTCTTGGTCGTATTATTGTCCCTATTATATTTGCTAACATCTCTTCATCTAAATAATTCAGAGCTATTCTCATGTTAGTCAACACTGCATAGGTTTCACCAGTTATTTTATTTATATGCTGTTCAGGTGACAAGCTGTCTGTCATAACTACCCCTGAGTACCCCTAGGTCTTTTGCTTTCCCAGCTTTACTGCGGTCAGTCAAAATCATGTTGGACTTCCTTAATTTCAACTCTGGTTATCTCTCTAGTTATAAGTGAAAATCCTTAACCCACTGAACCCCAGTAAATTTAGAATAAATGTACATCGAGAGACCAGCGGATTTGGCCTTTTTTTTTTTTTTTTTTTTTGAATAGCTTAAATACAGTCAAACCTCGCCCATCCAGACTAATTGGGGGAAAACCCTGTCTGGATCTGACAAAAGTCCGGATCTGCCAAAAGTCCGGACATATATTCAGCCATCGAGACAAATCCGGATGGCTGAAACATGAGTCCGGATATCTAACTTAAACAACCAGACTTAGGTTTCAGCCATCCAGACAAAGCCGGATGGCTGACATACAAGTCTGGATATCTAACACTGGATGTAAATATTATGTGTGGAAACTTTTATTCGTCTCATTTGTTTCCGGATTGACTTATATTTTTCCGAAGCCATCCAGACAAGTCTGGATCGAAATGCCTGTCTGGATCTCTTGGGTTTCCAGATCTGAGAGCACCGGATGGGAGGGGTTTTACTGTAGGTGAGAAATGAAGAATAACACAAAAAAACACTCACCTCGGTCATTTGGGGGTCCTATGGGGGGGGGGCACCCTCAGCAATCAGCTGATGCCGGGCGGCCTTCAAGCTTCCCGCTCTTCCTCCTCTTCCCCACTTGGTGGGAAGTCAACTATGTTATGGGAAGTGTTAGGGGAGCGATAAACATAGCGAAGTAAACGAGGTAACTGGGTCGGGAGGGAGTTGGGAGGCCGTCCAGTCCTTCCACTCCCGCGCTCTCTCTCCCCACTCCCCACCGCGGTGGGACTTGGGTATTGCCAATTGATAAGTATTGCCACTGTTGGGCAACATCATAAGGTATATCCCATATGAATTTGAACCCTCTAGCTACCATAGGATAAGAATAAATAAGCACAAAAGTGGCGGTGAGATAAGTGGGTAAGCTGGCTTTCCCCATCCACCCTTACTCACCCGCGATGATGGGCTAGGGAGTTGTGCGTACCGTCACTGTTCGGCAACATCATAAGGTAGTTTCCCATACCATCCTCAACCCTCTAGCTACCATAGGACAAGAGTAAATCATTTTGAAGTAGCGGACGCAATGTATGCGGTGCTGGGGTTTAGCGTTATATACATTGCCGGCGCATACGCTGTGGCGCTGGGGTCCCATGGGTTAACCTAACAAGTGCGCATGGGGGTAATTGAAAACGTCCCCCTGTGCTGACGTATTTGAGGTGTTTCCGTCACTAAAATATTCATTGTACCATTAATAGCATTAATAATTATCCATATGCGCCTATTATGGGTTGATTATAAAGGTATTAACCTGAAACAACAATAAAACGAGTGAAAACAGCGTTTGGATGGTCAAAATCGGAGATATAGCCCGCGAGTTGTATAATGTATGGGTGAGGCAAACTGCTTTCCCGCCAATTTCCCCCAAGGCCACTGAGACACAGTCGATCGATACTCTCTCTCTCTCTCTTGCACTCGCTTGCCATCAGTGATGACAACCTGCTTGCAATTCGCTAATGTAAGCACGAAAATATACCTCAGAATAAGGGAATAATAGGGAAAATAGGTGATAACTGAAGGAGAGGAGGAAAGTGGGGAAGGAGGGGAGGTAGAGGACTGAGATTTTGCATGGCCCAGGGGCCAAAAAAAAAAAAAAATAAAAAAAAATAAAAATAAAAAAAAAAAAAAAATTCGATGTCAAAAGTTGATTTTTTATTATACAGTACTTACTCTCAAGAGTCTTCCCGCAGTCCGCCGGGGGAACTCTTAAGAGTCTCCCCGCAGCTCCCGGGTTAAGGGGAGATGGGCCGTTTTTACTGTATTTGCTCATTTATGTATCTTTTTCTTATTTTATTAGTTTCCTCCCTAAACCTCCATCAAGCTTATAAAAACACCCGCCCAAGACCCTCCTTCAAGATAGATTTGTACATTTTTCGATAGAAAAATATCCCGGCCTGTGACCGTTTAGGTGGGAATTCTCTCTGTTTTTTTATTGATTAATTACTGGTTTCAAAAGTGCCAGATTCCAGGAGTGCCGGAAAATCAGCTGACGGTCTAAGACTTTTGCTGTACTGTACAATTTATTAAGAATATTGCTGTCAGAACTTGCAAGAATATTTGGTCAGTGTGATGGTCTTTCAATTAGGGTACACCATGTTCATCATCTGGCAGATATACATCATTACAGTGCAGAGTAAGGTATAACAAAAAAAGTTACTAACACAACTTATTTGGCCGACTGTAAGGAAATGTCCTTTTGTATATAAATTACATACATCTCCAGACAAAAATATGGCTACACATCCGATGTTTCAAAGTGTTTCATTAAAGATGGAAAATTATTTGTAGTACAACCTAAAATACAACAACATACTGTATATCATAATTGTAATTAAAACTACTACATAGCCGTAGGCCTTTTTTTTTTTTTTTTTAAGTAATAGAATATGTAATTCAGCTAGTTTCTTGTTTTCTTGTTTGGATACTACACAGTCTGAATTTTGTGGTTGACTGTAAAAAGGCCCAATGTCAAGAAATGCTAATATTGACTTTGTCCCATGAATCTATGTCTGTGAATGCATGTACTGTATGTATAATTATACCCAGGTACATTCCCCATAGCTGGGGTGGCCGACTCGAGACAGAGCCCGAACAGAAACAACATTTAAAGTTCCAATTCTTAGGGTTCGGCACCACTTTCGCGTTCCCTCGCCCCTTACTCTGTCTCTTTTAGTAGATGGATTTTACAAATGGAAGAGGATTCTTAGCCCCCTGCCCCCAAACCCATGTCTAAAGATACATAATTATTAGTGATTAAAGTGCCAATCTGACATTATTGTTCTCAGTTATTCATCAAATCTGAGGAAGTGTAAAGTGATCCATTTATTGATGCTCAAAGTTTGTTCTCGGCTAAAATGTTCTTAAGGAGAGATGGTTCACTTTTTGGGCAATTTTTGCATGTACTGTATTCATTATTTTTCTAGTTTCCATCCTAGACCTCCATCAAATTAAAAAAAAAACATCCATTAGATCCCCCTTCTAGATTAATTTGTACATTTTTCGGTAGAAAAATGTCCTGGCCGAAGGCCGGTTCTTCCAACATTACAGGCTCACTATCGTTCGCCAGGGAAAAAATCTACACCTAAATAGCACGAAAGGTCTAAATATTGACGAAGAAATGGGGCGAAAGGTCTTTGACTAACTAATGGGGCAAAAATCTTAACATCTGAAAACTAATGGGGCTAAACATGAGGGAGAAAGTGGTGCAGAAAACAAGGCCATCCCCCCTTAACCCGTCCAGCCCCGGCTAGTTTTGTAATGTTTGTTCACCAGAACCCGGCCGGTTTTCAAAAAATGGTTTTATTCCAGAAACAATAGCGAATGGGTTAGGAATGAAGGAAAAACCACGAAAAAACGCTCAAAAAGCTTAAAGAATGGTCCTACAGAGCCCCCGAAAACGTATTTTACAAGAGTAAAAAATTGAAGGCAATTACCCCAAAAAACCAGGGGCGGTATTTATAAAGCACTTTTAGGCTTAAAAGTAGCTTTTAAAGATGGCGGCCACTTTTAAAAGATAAAGGTTGGGTAAAAAAACTTTTAGCGGCTAAAAGTAGCTTTTAAACCCGGCGAAAACTAAAAGTCCTCCTGGGGACTTTTAGCGCTTAAAAGTTACTTTTAGAGGACGATGAAGATGGTTGAATAACAAATCCGCCACCCCCTGCCAAGGAATGTTCATGTTAAAAAGACTAATTGGATTAATAGGCCTATAGCGACTCTGAGTTAATCAAAAGATACCATATAAACCACGAATGAAACTTAAGAGGAACAAAGCTCCTAACCCCGAGATGAAAGTGTGTATTACCCTACATTATTTGGCAACGGTCAAAATGTAACTGTATGAGTAACTCATGATTGTAGGTTAACTATATTATCAAATGCAGCAGTATGTTAGGTAACTCCTGATTCTATCCATATACCGGGGTGGTAGCACATCATACTACTCAAAGGTGATCCACTGTGTGTTCTCCAACGAATAAGCTATATTAGAATGTAACCTACCACCATATATATCAACCTACTTTAAACATTTCGATTCATACTGTATAATTATAATTATGTCCGACTACATTTTTTGCCGCGGTCGCGGTCTCTCTATTTTTAGATGGGTAAATCCTCCTCCTCCGCCCACAACCTCGACAGTTCCAGCGTTCTCGTTGACAAACGCCTATACTGTACTTGTTGGAAGAACACTAACAAATAGACCAAATTAAAGGAGTGTAGAAGGACTAAGATATACTATTCGATTGTCACAAGATAGGCCTATTTTATAACATCCGAGAACAAATAGCCTATTTGCACCCTATTTTTTCGCAAATTACCGTAAACTGGGGTGATTTCGGACTGCGGTCATAACTTCGTACTTTGGCGATAATAAGTAATTAGCCATTGTCATTATATAATGGAAACGCTTTTAACATACAAGTCCGAAGTTTTCCACTTTTCAAGAATACTTCGGACATCATTTAGGATAAGGATATTATGGGGGATAATTTTAGAAGGCTTCACTACACATCACTTGACCTAGTTAAATCTTTACATGTGTTTACAGTCAGGAGAAAATGTAAAAAACAAACTCGAAAAATTTCCGAAATTACCCCACTTTACGAATTGTGAAAACTCGCGAATTTGGCAATATCTCAGATGCTGCCACACCGGAGTATGCAATTGTTTTGGTATGGTAAATATATTACCCTTTCAATTTAGCAATATATAATAGATTTCACAATAACAAAATATTGCATAATTACCCTAATGTTTTATAGTAATTAGTATATGCAATTAGAAGCCTATACTTACCTATTAAACGTTATTCATCAATTGTAATCTTGGTAGATGTAGCGAAATAGCGGTTGTGGCAGCCTTCTTAACGCTTCCACTAAAAGCTGCTTTTAAATGTTTTATGAAACACTTTTAAGGATTTTCTTTTAGTTAAAATTACTTTTAGGGAAATTTTTAAATTCTTTTATAAATACCGGCCCAGGTTATTGCGCGCTCACGCGCACGCACGTGGACTTTGAGAGTTTTCAACCATCGGCACGGTTGTGTGGGATACGTACACAGTTCCCATACAAATCTGAGCCTTCTTGAGTGGCTACACCTGAGGTTACGGTCGGCGCAATTAGGGTGACGCGCCAGGCGCGTCTCTGGGGCTGTGCGTTACGTACATCGCCGACGCGTCAGGCGCGTCGCTGGGGTTGTACGGGTTAAGTTGTTTATCACACTGCTTATGGAAGTTCCTAGTGCAGCCAAATATACCACTCCTTCACATGTTAAGCCGGTATCACACGAGCGCTTTTTTCCTCAACACTGGTCTGGCAGCTTATGAGGTCAACATTTAAACTATTTCTTTGGCTTAAATTTATATATTACCAGTCTAGTTTCCGATACCATTGCAAAATATTCCAGAAATGTTGCCAGAAAAATTTTGATCATCGAATGTTGACTATAAAAGCTCTCGTGTGATACCGGCTTTACCGAGTCTTTGTAAAAAGTTTGTACTGTACAAAATCCTTTTACCTCTACTTCCTGCTAGGTGTACGGAAAGAGTGGGCATTACATCTAGATTCACCCTACGATCACCCCTGTTACACACAATTAACAACTAAAATAGGGTGGTAGTACATTTATACATACAGAAAACCAAATAAATCATACTTTCTATCCATAAAAGAAAAATTGCATTATAATTGCATTTTTTGTTCTACTGTATATAAATGTTTACAGCTCCAACTTCCTTATAGCCTGAACTCTTAAGTGGTGAATTACAGCTCATTATAAAGTTAAGAGCTCAGTAGTGCTGTTAAGTGAAGAATATATAGAAAGGCAAAATATATTTTTATTATATCCACACCCTTCAGCTTATGTAAAATTCGGCCTTCAGTATTTTATTTGTTCTCATATTTGACCTCTGGTGCTATGATTATGAAGGGCGGGTGCCCAACCCCGAAAAGGGTTGAAATAGGGGAGCTATCCCCCCGCCAAAGGCGGCTTTCTAGGGCCTTTCCTAGCTGATGCTGAGAGGATTGGGTTCTAGTCATGTGGTGATGGGCTGGTCTATCAGAGTGAGAACTGAGCGATCTCTGCCATACCCATAGCTTACTCTGACTGTTCCTTTTACTTATATATTTTCTAGATCTCAAGTGACGGCGTCTCTTGCGTGGATTGACCTCCTAATCTACCAAGATTGGAAGCCAAAGCGTCACATCTTTCCTTTGCCCCTCAACTTTCTCTTCATAATTGCTGAGGGGCACAGGGCCCTGGGTGGGGCTTTGGTTTCCAGGGCGTTTCCGCGCCCTCCTCAGCTCCCCGCCATGGAGTGGCTTCGGTCACCCAGGCTTTATTGTGGTCGGCGGGGAGGGTTCTGTGGGGGCGCTCGGTTGTGACCTTGGCCTTGCTCAGGGCCTTGGGGCTGTTCGGCCAGGCAGCTTGGGGAAAAACAACAACAACAACCCGGGGACTGCGGGGAGACTAGTTCCCCCGGCGGACTGCGGGGAGACTCTTATGAGTGAGTGAAAAAAAAAAATCAACTTTTGACATCGAAATTTATTTTTATTTTTTATTTTTATTTTTTTATTTTGGCCCCTGGGCCTTGCAAAATCTCAGTCCTCTACCTCCCCTCCTTCCCCACTTTCCTCCTCTCCTTCAGTTATCACCTATTTTCCCCGTTATTCCCTTATTCTGAGGTATATTTTCGTGCTAACATTAGCGAGTTGCAAGCAGGGTGTTGTCATCACTGATGGCAAGCGAGTGCAAGAGAGAGAGAGAGAGTATCGATCAACTGTGTCTCAGTGGCCTTGGGGGAAATTGGCGGGAAAGCAGTTTGCCTCACCCATACATTATACAACTCGCGGGCTATATCTCCGATTTTGACCATCCAAACGCTGTTTTCACTCGTTTTATTGTAGTTTCAGGTTAATACCTTTATAATCAACCCATAATAGGCGCATATGGATAAGTATTAATGCTATTAATGGCACAATGAATATTTTAGTGACTGAAACACCTCAAATACGTCAGCACAGGGGGACGTTTCCAATTACCCCCATGCGCACTTCAGAGGTTAAAAGAATATTTCATGAAATTTTAATATATAGATTAAATTTGGTTAACCCTTTCATTACCGGTGATGTCCTTTTCATTATATATTGGCTACTATTAGATGATTATATTTAGCTTAAAAAGAATCTCCAGCAATTAAAAGGCTTCGAACTAGCTCACTTAACCCTATTTGCAACCACAGATCTTTCTTAAACTGCACAAAATCTTCTAAATCTAGCTAGAAAGATTGTAAAAAGATGTTGCCGGTACAGAAGGGGTTAATATGAAAACAGTGTTAATATTCAGAGAGGAGTATGTCATTCCCTGCTAATTTCTATCAAATGCCTGTATGGCATACTGTATAAACTACTAGCCTAGAGATGACATTTTTATCTTTATTTTATTGTCCTGGGTGAAAACTTATTGTCCTTTATATACATCTATGCATAGCCAAAATCAATAACTGTAATTTAATTGTATTTGTGTGTATTGCAGATTTAGATAATCTTCTATGTAGTTGCCCACATACATTTGTAAGAACTCCATTATTTGATGTATGGAAGTAAAATTAGTGTGCGAGTCTTACAAGATTAATTTTCTATAAAACTGTTAGTTGATCATAGGAATTAATTACTGCATTACTAATTAAATATCTAAATCAATCATACTATTTTTGCTTCCATACATCAGGAGTGTATCAAATTAATGTGAGCAACTGTACCAAGACTGCTGTTGCTGTTTTGTATACCCCTATGTTTGATGCTGCTGTCTACACTTTTGATTTGAAGGTTTAGATAATTTAATTATGTTTATTTATTTAACATTTGCTCTTTGTCAACTCTCACCATTCATTTGACTCATCCATTATTAATTTGGAGAAGTTTGTAAAGATTTTATAAGCAATCTGATGAAAAAACATGTGTGTATAATTATAGTACTGTACATACATTTTTTTTGAATTATTAATATTATTATTGTTAGTATTTGGCCACCCCTTCGGGGATCACGGCGTCCGGCAATAGATAGTTATTATTATTAATATTATTATTATTATTATTATTATTATTATTATATTATGTACAATAGCAATGGATCAAACAGTAGTATCCTTAAAATACCCTTCACCCTTTAAGATCATAATTACCTATGTTTGTTTAAATTTTCTGATTTCCATATTATCCCTTTCATGCTCCGGGGGTAGCTGTTTAATACAGTATTCAGAAACAGAATTATCTTAACCCAAGCTGTACCGGCGAGGAGAGAGTCTCGTCACCCTGACAGTTACGTGCCAGTACGAGCGACGAGTCTCGTCACTAATTAACGATCGATTTGCGCCTGTTTTTCTCTGCTAATAGTGAGCGTTTATTTTTTTTGCTAAGATCAAGCATAGGCCTTCTGCTAACTATTGGCAACACTACTGAAGCACTGGGAGGCTCGCTCGCACCCTCTCGAGTCAGATATTCGCTGTCTTTCGCTAGTGTCACTGTTTTTTTCAGATAGGCCCGGTACTGAGTGTGACATAAATTGGAAAATAGGCTGGTATAGTATGGGTTAATCTCATAATTACCTCCAAAATTAGTTTTCTGCCCACTAATCGCTCAAAGACACCTGCAGAGGTTGAAGTAACTAAACTAAAGGTTTCTAAACACCCCTGATGGTCACAAAGGTTTTTAAAGTATTCCTGAAAGGGCGTAATCGTGTTCTGGTGCGCGAAAGGATTAAATAAAACAATCATTGTACTGTAAGCAAAACAAAGTATATCAAATGTTATACAGAATGCAACAGATAAAGAGGCCTAATGTATATATATTGTATGATATACAGTATGTATGCATAATATTCCTTTTGAAAGCAAGTTAATCTATCATTCACAGCATAATAAGGGAACGATTATTGTTGTAGGGCAGTATATACAGGTATTTGTAGCTTGTAAAAGGCTATGTGTAATTTTCCAAGTTCAGTACTGTACAGTAGTCAGATTTCCGACCTCTATCCGTCTTTCAAGAGTTATATTTCTGAATATGATATCATAAGATCAAGTGTCCAATGTTCTACTAACAGGACCTAGGATAAATTCTGAGTACATAGTAGTCTATTGATGACCTGATCAGTTGAAAGTTATTGGAAGATACAAGATCGGCTCAAGGATAATCAGTCGGCACCACTATAGAAAATATTATTATTATCATTATTATTATTATTATTTATTTATTTAATGTATTTATTTATTTTTAATTTTTAATTTATTTTTTATTTATTTATTTATTTTTTGTACATGAGTTTAACCAGATTACTAAGTCATAATATGAAACTCTGATAAGGCTGGCCTTAGCCAACACTAAGGATATAGCAAGAATTAGTATGTAGCATGGACGTTGGTTGAGAGACTCAGACCAAGAGTGAGAGGGGTGGAATTGAGTTACTTGAGAAGTGCGTGCGGAGTTACATGGAGGGATAGACAGACAAATGAGGAAGTGAGAAGGAGGTGTAGTGTGGAGGTAGATGTACTGGAAAGTGTGAAAAGGAACACCTTGAGATGGTTCGGCCATATGGAACGTATGGGAAGTGAGAGAATGACTAAAAGTGTACGAGAGCGAGGTGAAAGGACAGAGAGGGAGAGGTAAACCGAAGGAGAGGTGGAAGGATGGAGTGAGGAAGTATATGGATGAAGGCGGTGCTGGTTGGGAGGAGGGGCGTCGACTGACTGGGGACAGAGGTGCATGGGGGCAGTTCGTTCGTGGCCACCCCTTCGGGGATCACGGCGTCAGGCAATAAATAGATAGATAGCATGTATCTGAGCTACATGAAGTAAGCAGGCAGGAGTGAGAACAATCAGAAGTTATGAATGAGTGGACAAGACATAAGAAAACAATCAATTTGGTTACTGGAGACAGCCGGTGAGTCCAAAATATGTTGGAGTAAAATTTCCTACCAAAACATTGGCGACGAGATATTGAATAAGGTGAACATTTAATAAGTAAATGGCGAACAGTGATAGGGACTCGGCATGGCTGACATTCTGGACACAGTTCATGTGGCGACGAAATAAAGTAACCATGAGTCAATCTACTAGAGTATGGCCAATACGTAGGCGAGTGAGTAATACTTACAGAACACGGGAGGGTTGGAAGAAGACTGTCATAGACAAGG
>JBAKBP010021205.1:0-41121 GCA_037953745.1 Lithodes maja | reverse complement strand
GAGTGTCGTGAGGGAGGCCATGGACAGGGATAGGGGTGTAATCTTGTATGGAGATATAGAGGCTCATATGAATGATAATGGAGTGAGAAAAGTGAGGGATATGGAGACAGTGAAGGAGGTCATGAAAGGTGTGGATGAGGACGGATATGGATGGGAAGGGCAGGTGGAGGAGGTCAGTAGGATAGGTAGATATAAAAGGGGAGAGATGAGACCTATAAGGGTACAGTTTAAAACCAGGGCAGTGGCAGAGACGGTGACAAATTTTAGTTGGAGGCTAAATACAAATGAAAAACTGAAACATATAAGACTAAAGAAGGATTTGAGCATAGAACAAAGAAAAAAATTAAGGAATTACAAGAAAAGGCTGATGAAAATAATGGAAAGTTGGGTGAGGAGGATAAGAGAAATTTTTACTGGAGAGTGAGGGATGGAAAATTGAAGAAGTGGTTTATAAGAGTAGAAGGGAGGGGGAGATCAGGGAGGGAAGAGAATGTGATAGGAGTTGTGACGGAGGAGGAGAACAGGGTGGAGATGTCACAGGGAGAGACAGGAGACAAAGTGGCAGACCCAGTAGTGCTAACGGGGGAGTAGGGTACGGACAGGAGGAGCGGGATGGTGTAATTGCTGAAGGAATGGTAGATGGATTAAGGATTATGTTTAGTAATGTGGATGTGTTTACCCAGGACAAGAAAAGAGAACTGATATGTAGGTTGCAGGATGAAGAGGAAAAATCTGATGTCATAGCCTTACAGGAAGTAAGACCAAAAAATGCTAGAATTGAAAGGGAACTGGTGGAATATAGTTTGGAGGGTTTTGAGTTATATGAGAGGAATGCTATTAGAGCAGAGGTCGGAAGAGGACTGTTTATTTATGTAAGAAAAGAGCTCAAGGTTAATGAGGTGGATATGAGACAACAGTATTGTGAGTATTTGTGTATTGAAGTAAAATGTGCAAGAGGATCAATTCTAATTGCCTCTATATATAGAAGCCCAAATAATAGTAAGGGGAGAGGATGATAACCTATTGAAAGCAATGGAGGAAATAGATAATAGAGAACAAATATAAAATTTTGATTGGAGATTTCAATTTGCCAAGGATCAACTGGGCAAATTGTACTACTCCAGCGGGACAGGGTAGCCTGGAAAACAAGTTTATAGAGAAAGTGAGAGATTGTTTTTTAACGCAACATATTACAGAGATGACAAGATATAGAGATGGGATGCAGGGGAGTGTACTTGATTTGATTTTTAGCAATGAGGAGGATATAGTGGAACATGTCAATGTGGATAGCCCTATAGGTCGTAGTGACCATGCCTGTATAAGCTGTAGTTGCAATATTAAAACAGAGAGGGATAATAGAAGCAATAGAAAAAATACATGTATGATAGAGCAGATTATGAGCTGCTGAGACGGTGTTTGGACATTGACTGGGGGAAATACTTGAACGGTGAAGACGCTGAAGGAATGTGGAGGAAAATTAGAGTCAAACTGGAGAATGCTGTATCCAAAAGTGTACCAGTAAGGGAATATAAGGATAAAACAAAATTGAGGAAAAGAACGAACCCAGAATTGCCAATGAAAAGAAAGCTTTGGACATTGATTAGAATAAACAATTGTGGGAAAGACTAAAATTGTTAAAAAATAACAGGGGGTCTAGTATAGAGGCTAAAGAAGTGGATCTGGAACGCAGACAAATAAACAATAAAATAAGGTGGGAGACAAGGAGGGGGGTGAAGGAGAGGGAGAGAGATATTGCTAGAAATGTGAAGGATAATCCAAAAATATTCTGGAAGTACATTCAGGAAAAGTTAACAAGAAGAGTAGGGATCCCAGAGCTGGTAGGGGGGTTGGATGATGGGAGTAGAGCGGAGACTGATAAGGAGAAAGCAGAGGTGCTGGGGAAATACTTTGGGGGGGTACTAACAGTGGAGTTGGATGATGCAGTGCCTACTATTCCCATCAAACAGGCACCGGCACTAGAACTAATAAGAGTTTTCCCATGCTAGAATAAGAAGGGCTATAGAAAAAATGAGCAGAAGTAAGTCCCCGGGACCGGATGGGATACACCCAAGAATCATAAAGGAAGGAGGTGAGATGTTAGTAGAGCCATTGAAAATGTTATTTGAGGTATCGTTTAATACAGGACAAATCCCGATGGACTGGAGAGAGGCGAACATAACAGCTATATTAAGAAGGGAAAGAGAAATTACCCAGGAAATTATAGACCAGTCAGTTTGATAAGTGTTGTGTGTAAACTAATGGAAACGGTTATTAGAGAAGGAATAATGGAGCATATGAAATCAAACCAACTTTTCAGTGGGAGACAGTTCGGATTCTTGCCGGGGAGGTCGACGGTACTACAGCTAATTAAGGTGGTAGATGATTGTATGCAAATTTTGGAAGATGGTGATGTAATAGACATGGTATATTGCGATTTTATGAAGGCCTTCGATAAGGTCCCACATAAAAGGTTAATAGAGAAAGTTAGAAGCTATAATATAGGGGAGAAATGTGTGAAATGGATAGAAGCCTTCCTGAAAGATCGGAGACAGAGGGTACTGGTGAATGGAATAGGCTCGGGGTGGAGGGAAATTACAAGTGGGGTACCTCAGGGATCTGTGTTGGGACCACTGCTGTTCGTTATATTTATCAACGACTTACCTGAAGTTATAACTAATGGAAGTGAGGTATACCTGTATGCGGATGACACTAAGCTGTATAGAAGAGTGAGGAGTAAGGAAGATGTGGGTTTGTTTCAAGGAGATGTGGAGGGTATGAAGGGATGGTCTGAGCATTGGTTAATGCCTTTTCATCCAAAAAAATGCAAGTACATGCGGATTGGGACAAGCAAGATAGACAAGGTAGGATACAGTATGTATGAAGCAATGGAGGAAGTGAATGCAGAAAAGGATATAGGAGTAGTGATAGACAATAAGTTAAATTTCTCAGAACATTTAGCGGAAAAGATAAACAAAGCCAATAGAATTGTAGGGCTGACAAGGAGGACATTTGTGTCACTTGACGAAGAAATCTTCAGGAATCTCTATACAGCGCTGGTTAGGCCGCACCTGGAATATGCGAACCAGGTGTGGGCTCCATATATGGTAAAGGATATAGAAGCAGTGGAGAAAGTGCAGAGGAGAGCTAGCAAGCTGGTACCAACGTTGAAGAACGCGGGCTATGAGCAGAGGTTGAGGACACTGGGGCTTCCGACACTGGCATATAGGAGAAAGAGAGGGGATATGATAGAGACTTTTAAGATAGTGTCAGGAAAATATGATGAGGATGTGTGTGAAGGTATCTTCTTGATGCGGGAGGGAACAAGAATGAGAGGACACTCTAATAAAATTTACAAAGAAAGAAATAGGCTTGAGAAGGCAAAGAACTCATTTTGTGATAGAGTGGTAAATGAGTGGAACGCACTGCCCCAGTATGTAGTCGATTCCGAATCAATAAGGGAGTTTGAAAGTAATCTTGATAAAGCATGGGGAAGACAAGATTTGAAGTTTGATTATAAAACAAAAATACAGAATAGTAAAAATGTTGCGTCTGCTACCGCCGCCGCCAACACCGTGAACGACCACAGCAGTGCAAGTACTGGTACTGAACTGGATATACAGGCCTAGTTTGCCTTTTTCCAGAGGATCTACTGTAAGAAACTGTAAGAGGGGGACGGAGCCAGTGGCGGGGCCGGGGCAGCCTAAGCCTAGGCTATAATAAACTCGCCTTGTCGCGGGGGTCTGCCTCGGAGCCCCCACTCTTCTCACCTACAGTACTTATAGCATTTAATTTTAATATAAGGAATGACTTGTTTATGTTTCTATTATTGTGTATGCTTGGTTGTCCAATTAGTACTGATTTTGATCAAAAATTACCGTCAAATGTGTGTGGAAATACGGGCTGCCGCCCATATGTGTTTTTCTCCATAAGTTATGTTATCCCCAATGCGCGAATTCCCAATACATGTCGTGTAATTCCGCCCATATAGGCGCGGATTGGGGGGAATAACTGTACGACTTCATAAGTGCAACGTGTATTCTCTTATGGAATCGTCTTTATGATTGGGTACTCGCTACGAAAAAACCTTGTAAAAAAGAAAAATTAACTTAATAATTGCTATACTCAAGCTTCCCAATGCGTGGATTTCTTGCGAGTGGATTCCTGATGCTGGCCCTCTAGCGTCTAAACTTCCTTCACTGACATCTCAAGATTCAACTCAAAAATCCAGCGAATGGCAAGGGGATGGCAGGGAGGGCACTAACATCGTCAATGATTACGGGGCCCTACTAAATATTGGGTTTTGTTTACTTCCCTCCGGGAATCAAACCTATAATTTAATAGTGGACCCTCCATCATTGACGATATGCCTGATATCTAAGACTGGAGGGGAATATTCGTGACAAATATCCAAACCACCCACCTAAATACCATAGGCAACAGAGAATCCGTATAACAATTAAAGTTTCTTTATTGTTTTCATACAATAGGATTACTATAAAAATATAAAAGAAGGTAAGCAGTGAGTTACTTCGAAGAAGAGCTGACTGGACCTCCACTTGAGATCTATTGCATGTTAAGTGAGAACATTCTTGTACTCTAGAACTCTAATCCTTAGGATCATGTTCTGACCTTAAAATTATTTGTACAATAAACTCTGTACATTTTGTTAATACTATCTAGGTACAACTATGATTGATTTCTTAAAATAAATTAAAAATATGATTAACTGTAGGCTATAACCAGTTCTATTCATATCACAGCTTGTGATTTATCACAATCTCCGGTGGAGGGTTCCTAGTGGGTCTTAGGGCTATTTTGCACATACCCCCCCCCCCCCTCTTTTCAACCGAAAAATAACATAAAAACAAATAGCACTTGAACTGCTAGACCCGTTGTCGTAATGCGACACAGGTCCGCTTTGACTTGTCCAGGGCGACCGACAGGTATCGCGTAAGGAATGTGTGATTAGACGCCCAGAACTGAGTGTCGGCTATGTCGTTAATGGAAATATTTTGCACAAACCGGAGGGAGACAGCCCACTTTCTAATATCGTGGGCTCTACCTAATACACCGGGATTACTTTCCTTAATTGAGCAAAGAAGCCAATTTCCTTCTCGTCGACGCAATGACCTGTCTGGTTAACCCATAGGAAGCCTGGTTGTAGAGGTTGTGCAATCCTCATAAACTTAACTAAAGCTTGTACCGGGCATAAAATGTGATGCGTATGTCCACGTTTAAGCGCCGGGACTGAGAATTATGAGAAAACGTGATCACAATGTTCGTTTTTGGCAATAAAAGTAGGAGACGGCGCGATCTGCACATGTTCGTGCAGTCTCCCAAACCTGAGACAATTTGGCTCGTTGCTCATCGCCGCCAGCTCTGACACTCTGTTACCTGTCGCCAAAGCCATAAGGAACACAGCCTTCTTTAACACTGACTCAAAATCCGGCGCATGGTTAAACTTGCGTGACTGAAGTAATTCTAACGCTTTGTCTAGCGACCAGGTAGGCATGAGCTGGCGTGGTGGTGGGCGTAGTTTAAAACATGCTCTTATGAACCCCTTTTCCTCTGCCAGTGGTATGGAGAGACCAGTTAGGTCGAAAAAGGGATTTCTAATGGCAGATAAGTGGTTCTTTAACCCTTCCTTCCCGGATGCCCTCATGTACGCCCATAAAAAAGCATGTAACAGGTACCCGGAAGGCCTCATATGCACCCACGACGTCACAGCCTGTGAGCTTGCTGTGCGAGGCGTCGGTCCGACGCATGTAAACAACAGCCGGCTGGACCGACGCTCCGCATCTCCGGCCACAAGAAGGAGAGCGTCGCTTGTTCTTGTGTGCCTGTATGTTGTTGTTCAGTATCGAAAAGTGGTGTAAAGTGGCTGGTTTGGCCATAAAGTTATCTCCAATGAAATCATCATCACAGCTCACCCAGTTGACTTAGAGAGCTCTACTTAATGCCATTTTACAGGTAAATAACACAGCTACGCTTGGGGATGCGCGGGAATGCGGGAAGCAGTCTGATTAACGAATATACGGTAGCCTAGCCTAGACGTTTTTCGGCCAAAACACCCGGGTTTCGAGGAATATATATATAATACATAACCGGGGCTGGAGGGTTAAAGTAACAACTGAGAAGCGCTTCTGATCAAACAAATATTTAAAAATTAAAGCCACTGAGGCATCAGATTGCACTGTTTCAACTATCCAGGTTGTGAAAGTTTTCCAATGTGATTGGTAGTAGGCATCAGATTGCGCTGTTTCAACTATCCAGGTTGTGAAAGTTTTCCAATGTGATTGGTACTGGGTGGATGGGACTCGTTAGCCTTGGTCGGCAACCCATCTAGGGGAGACAACCTTATACAAATCCGGGTGGATGGGACTCGTCAGCCTTGGTCGGCAACCTGTCTAGGGGAGTAAACCTTATACAAATCCGTACTGCTCACCTAAGGGTGAAGCAGTGGATGGACTAGCCGCGCACCACTGTAGAAAAATAGTGCTAAAAATATACATAGAAGGCCTCGGAGTTAGACGAACCCTAAGTTGAGTGGTCAATCCTGTAGGTCCTTCAGTAAACTGGCACGGATTGTCCTTCTCACAGGGGTTAGGTCTGCTTGGGGGCGTTTTGTGTGTGGCCACCCTCGTAAAGAGGAGTAAGGCGTCCGGCAATAGATAGATAGATAGATAGATAGATAGATAGATAGATAGATAGATAGATAGATTGGTACTGTCTCCTGGTTGACAGAGTATATTGATTCATAAATTTACTAGTGACACTTTGCCCATACCGAATTAGCCATTTTGCATTGTAAATGTCAATAAGGCAAAAAATAGCAAGGTCTGAAGGTTGCCAATTGTCTCCAAGTGGAATGCAGAGATCGGGAGTGACCTCGGGTTCCTGCACCACGTGAGCAATTGGCGATACCACACTTGAGCTGGCCACATTGGCGCGATCATCGAGACTATGCCCCGGTAACCCCGTAGTTTGTGAACTACTCGACACATGAGTGAAGCGTCTGGAGGCGGAAAAAGATAGATTGAATTCCACCTGTTCCAGTCCTCCAATAAAGCGTCTGGACCCCCCGCCGGAGTTCTTGCCTGGCAGGTCAGATTGAGGGGAGGTCTGTGATTCCCGTCCGCCGCAAACAAATCCACTTGTGGACGGTATGGCTCTGCAATCATCTTGTCGAAGACGTTTTGCTTGAGAGCCCATTCTACTAGGGTGCTCTGTCTCCGAGACAAGGCGTCCGCCCAGATGTTCGCTATCCCCGGGAGCTAAGATGCGTGGAGATGAATGCTCAGCGATTCGGCCAGAGCAAAAATCTGGTCTGATACTTCCAGCAACTCTCGAGACCTCATTGACCCTTGCTTTTGAATGCAGTGGACTGCAGTCAAGTTGTCCATTCTGAATTGAATGCAATTGACTTCCCGTGTAGGGAGGCACCGTGAGCCTGAAGGAAAAACAATGGGACTAGAAGCTCTTGTTTGTTGATGTGACAGGTTACGTCTTGGGACCAGAGACCCTGAGCTTGGTGACCTAGATTGGACTGATAACCCCAACCTATTACCCCTGAAGCATCTGTGTCTACCCATACTGTAGGTGGAGGAGAAACCCATGTCATTATCGAGTACAATGTTTCGGTCTTCGCCCAGACCGATAGCAAGTTGTAAAATAATCGAGGAATCGGCCAGTTTTCCCGCCAGCAAAAGTGGAAAAACTCTGTTGCCTTCCATGATTAATCTCTTGACTTTCAACCGGCCCAACTTCACAGTTAATTGGATCCAGTTGAGTGAACCGACTAGGGACTCCCACGATTTCCTCGCTGTATTCAGACTGTGGAGAAAAAGAAACAGTTTCCGGCGAAATCTGTTGCGATTGTCCACACTCTGAGTAGGAGTCAGATCGGCAGTGTTACCAGTCCTATCCGTCATGGGCGGGTGCCCAACCCCGAAAGGGGTTGAAATAAGGGAGCTATCCCCCCGCCAAAGGCGGCTTTCTAGGGCCTTTCCTAGCTGATGCTAAGAGGATTGGGTTCTAGTCATATGGTGATGGGCTGGTCTATCAGAGTGAGAACTGAGCGATCTCTGCCATACCCATAGCTTACTCTGACTGTTCCTTTTACTTATATATTTTCTAGATCTCAAGTGACGGCGGCTTTTCCGTGGATTGACCTCCCAATCTACCAAGATTGGAAGCCAAAGCGTCACATTTTTCCTTTGCCCCTCAACTTTCTCTTCATAATTGCTGAGGGGCACAGGGTCCTGGATGGGGCTTTGGTTTCCCGGGCGTTTCCGCACCCTCCTCAGCTCCCCGCCATGGAGTGGCTTCGGTCACCCAGGCTTTATTGTGGTCGGCAGGGAGGGTTCTGTGGGGGCGCTCGGTTATGGCCTTGACCTTGCTCGGGACCTTGGGGCTGTTCGGCCAGGCAGCTTGGGGAACAACAACAACAACAACCAGTCCTATCCACTGAATTTCTCTTGTGGGAACAAGGAGTGACTTTGCCAAGTTGACCTTGAACCCTAGAGTTTGTACATGATTTAATACTAGCTTGACATGACATTGACATAACTCCTCTGACTCCGCCACTACTAGCCAGTCGTCTAGATACCACCACACCTTGATACCTTGGGCTAGCAAGGGCATGAGGGCCAGCCAGACTAATTTTGTAAAGATTCTTGGTGCTAGGTTCAAACCGAAAGGCATTCTCTGAAAGACGTAAGTCTCTTGCCTGATCCTCAAGGCGAGGAATTTTTGGAACCGTTTATTTATGGGGACATGCCAATAGGCGTTTTTCAGGTCTAATGAGCACATCCAGCTTTGCGGCGGGAGTGCGAGCCTGACTTGATTCACTGTAAGTATCCTGAAGGGTGTATTGTGAATATGTGTGTTCAGACGCGAGAGATCGACTAATGGTCGCATCTGCACACTGTCCCTTTTTGGCACTAGAAATAGTCTGGAGGTGAAAACAGGGCAAGTTGGATCTACCCAGACAATGATTTGCTTATTGATCATCTCCTGAACATGTGACTCCACCTCTAAAGAAACATTGTTAACTTCTAAAGTTTGACGTAAACGAGGTCGCCGGAGCCACTTCCAAGATATGCCTTTGCTTATCACTGTCCTGGCCCATGACCGCCGGGGCCAAGCCCTGCGACATGCTCGGAACGACCCAGTTTCTGTACTAGGTCTGTTCTGGAGGACAACTCTCGGGTCCAACTCGCCTGTGGCAGGCCCTGGGAGAGAGAGAGTGTAGTTGACTAGTTTTTTGGTGGTGGCGGCGGAGTGGGGTTAGATGGCTGGCTAGGTTTGGCATGCAGCTGACCTTGAGCAGGCTTCTGGTATGACTTACCACTATAGCCTGACTGTTTACCCTGCTTGTGTCTGTGCTGAGTACCTCCCTGTTGTTGAGGAGGCTTTGGGTCTCGAAATGACTGCTTAGTCTGAGTAGGATGGGGCTTCCCGCCGCTCTTAGGTTTCGAGTAAGGTTTCTTAAAAGCCTCTTTCTTTGACTGGGAGGTACACTGCTTCCACAAGTCGTACCAGATTGAAAATCAATACTCCACGTTTCCGGCGGAAGAAGTGTTGCAGTTAATACCGGGGAGAGAGTTACTCGGCGGGCTATATCCTCTGGCAACTTCTTTACCAAGTACAGTCCATCCTCCTATAACACGAGTTCCTACAACGCGATCCTCCTTCAACACGAGGGGGGGGGGGGGGGGTCCCGAATTACCTAAATCTCTTATAACCCGAGCCGAAAACATATAACGCGAAATGGCCTTGCCGAGTGCTTCAAATCCGGCGCCTCCTCTTACAGCGCGACCCCCCCCACCTACAGCGCGATGACATCGATGCGCACTGGATTTTAAGATGATTTTGCTAATGGATAATGCCCCCTGCCATCCTGCCTACCTGCAAAATCTCCACCCTCAATGCAATGTTATCTTCTTGCCTCCAAAAACTCTCCATTATCTCCATTTAAAGTGTTATTCCTACAACGCGAAATACCTACAACACGAGGTGCAGTGCCGCCCCATAACTCGCGTTGTAGGAGGATGGACTGTACAACCGTAAATCCTGTCTTGCTCTAACCGCCTCCATGATAGCTACTCTAATATCACCTCTAAGGACTGAATAGAGTTTTGTAGGAGGAGCCTGCGTGACAAATCCGTGGCTTTCCTCACATGTTGGTCTGATATGGCTGTTATAGTTCTTGTGAGTGACTGGGCAACCTGGCGACTGACGAGATATTAAGAGAACAGTCTATACGCTTTATTGCGTAGCTTAAAGTCTCTGTCTAAGTGAGCCGGAGGGGGTGCGATGAAAGGTTCATGCAGGTCGTAAAGAGATAGCTTGGGAGCTGCCAGGAATTCAAATAAAGCAGGTGATATGCCGCCTGCTTTGTTACCAGGTAATGAGAACCATGAGTGAACTTCCTGCGGTACTTGATGGGAGGATTTAGTGGTAATAGTAGATGCAAAAATCTGCGCCTCTAGTGCCCAGTCCACCCACGGACCTACACCTACCTGCCCCACCTGCAAGACTGGTGTGTTTGTTTGATCTAGTGCCGGAACTGTATCCAGTTCCGGCGTAAGTGCATGTAGAGCTTTAACCCTTAAAGAGCGGCTCACCACATAAGTCGAGTTGAAAAAACAGGCAAAAAACGAGTGAAAAAAGGGTGGAAATCGAGTGAAAATGAGTGGGATAGTAATGATCCATACGTCCGATATCTGTGGCCTCCCGGCCCACACTAACTCCAGTTCCCCCACCGTGCGAGAGGATCACAGTGTAACCAATAGTTCGCTAAAAGTGAGCAAGGTAGCAAAATCTGCTAAACTTCCATCTTCGAGGTAACACTGTCAGTGCTCCACGAGTGCTACGTAGCTGTATGTTACGTCAATGTGTAGCGATTTCCACCTAGTTTTTGGCACAATACAGTTCCTTTCATACTGATGGTTGATATAGCAGTCAGAATGGCCTGAAAAGGCCCAAAACGGCCACAGAGGGCCCGCTAGACGAGGGTTAATATCATTTACGCCGTCATTCTTAGACCAGTCGGCAAACAGTTTTGCAGATGAGGCCGGAGGTATCGCTGGTGAGGCCGCATACACAAAGAAATCAGCGCCATAAACAGATGGGATGGCCTTAACCCTCCAGCCCCGGGGGCTATAGCTCGCGACTGTGCTGCTGTACCGGGGGTTTTGACGATTTTTGGCCTATGTTAACTACTCTGTAATTGAATGAATATGGCATGTAATGTTGTAAATAAAAAAGAATAATGTTCCACAAACCTTCCTCTGTCGAATGGCGTTGAGTAGAGGTCTCTAGCCCCTCTGGTTGCATAATGGTGAGCGTGGGAAGACGAGTGCTTTTTTATGCGGTAAATTCCTCCCGCGTCCGAAAGCGTCGGCCCGGCCATGGCTACGACGCACCTAGCCGCTCGCCGCGCCAAAGTATTTATCTCCCTTAGACGATTTTAGTGTTTGCTATTGAGAATGTGATGTTTATTTGATATTTTCTAGTTATTTTGAGGCCAATTATATAAAATATGTTTATTAGGGTATCACTGTCACTGATATTGGTAATTTTCACTCGATACCGTACATTTTATTAGTAATTGAGGTTGTTGTTGTTGTTGTTTTTCCCCAAGCTGCCTGGCCGAACAGCCCCAAGGCCCCGAGCAAGGCCAAGGCCACAACCGAGCGCCCCCACAGAACCCTCCCCGCCGACCACAATAAAGCCTGGGTGACCGAAGCCACTCCATGGCGGGGAGCTGAGGAGGGCGCGGAAACGCCCGGGAAACCAAAGCCCCACCCAGGGCCCTGTGCCCCTCAGCAATTATGAAGAGAAAGCTGAGGGGCAAAGGAAAGATGTGACGCTTTGGCTTCCAATCTTGGTAGATTAGGAGGTCAATCCACGCAAGAGACGCCGTCACTTGAGATCTAGAAAATATATAAGTAAAAGGAACAGTCAGAGTAAGCTATGGGTATGGCAGAGATCGCTCAGTTCTCACTCTGATAGACCAGCCCATCACCAAGTAATTGAGGTAGGTTATTGTTGTATTAGGCACTGATTATTCGTTATCACAGGTGTTTATTATACTTTGGCCATCAAATATTAGGTCTTGTGTCACTTTCACTTTGACAAATATGCTTTGGAGAGTGTCACTGTCACTGATAATGCTCATTTTCACTCGATACCGTACATTTTATTAGTAATTGAGGTAGGTTATTGTTGTATTAGGCACTGACTATTCGTTATCACAGGTGTTTATTATACTTTGGCCATCAAATATTAGGTCTTGTGTCACTTTCACTTTGACAAATATGCTTTAGAGAGTGTCACTGTCACTGATAATGCTCATTTTCACTCGATACCGTACATTTTATTAGTAATTGAGGTAGGTTATTGTTGTATTAGGCACTGATTATTCGTTATCACAGGTGTTTATTATACTTTGGCCATCAAATCTTAGGTCTTGTGTCACTTTCACTTAGTTATATGATTTGTAAACGTTTTATATACAATTTATTGTGTCTTTTTTCACTGATTTATATATTTCTATAGGTTCTAATCATATGAATGTCACTTGGTATATACATATGTGTCACTTTCACATATTATTATGGTGGAATTGTATTTGTATCAATTTTCTCATAATACTTGACTTTTTTATTATAATACATTGTTTTTCTTCCACTTTTTGCCTATACTGTATATAATTATAGTGTACATATTGTCATTTTATTTGGCAATTTCAGTATGATTATTAGAACTCCAGCTTGGAGTGGTAATCAAAGAAGCACTCTACAGCACAGAGTGCCACCTTGCACGCCACACACTCCGTGGTTGACTTTTTACCTGGGTTCGGCCTCACCCTGCTGTTGTAGCAGACATGGCACCGCTTCTGCTGTGTTCTTCCTGCTGCATTCTGAGGCAGGAAAGCAAGCCTGTGCCTAAGCAAGTATGGACCAGACTGCAAGCGGTCGAGAACGGCGGGCCCAGGATGTGCCACTGCCCTCTGTGGCGTAGCATACTTCTCCAGGAGCTCCGTCAACACCTGCTTTAGGAACCTCCGCAGGCTATTGAACTTCAGGGGTGGGTTCTCATTCCGAAGCCTGTATATATTGTAGGCATTCAGAACTGACATGTCCACCATATGCAGAAAGAACTTTTTGTACCATCTGCACGAGGTACGCAGGCAGTCAATGAAGCCTATCTGCATGTCGGACTTGTCCACCAGCCTCATGTTGATGTTGTAGTCCAGGACAGCATCGGGCTTGGTCACCCTGGCCTGGGTGCGGCGATCCACCTTGCCAGTCTCCACCATTTCCCCCTTGTGGATGGTGGTCAGGAGGTTGACCTTCCGCTGGTCGTGCCAGTGGATAGCCAGAATGGGCCCCGACTTCTTCTTGAAGACATCACCTTTTTTGGTCTTTGGAGGGAAAGGTGGCATGCCCTTCCTTTTCCCTCGTACTGTGCCTACAGTCCCCGTCTTGCGCTCATGCAGGTACTGTGAGAGAGTGGGGGACGTGTAATAGTTGTCCGTGTAGAGGACGTGATTCTTATGGAAGTAGCGGTCCATCATGGCTTGCACCACTGCTCCGCCAAAGCCAATGAGGGGGTCCACAAGCAAGTCCCCTTCCTTCCCACTGTAGACCAGGAAGTCCAGGACATAGCCAGTTTGGCAGTCGCACAGCACAAAGAATTTTATGCCAAAGCGATGTCTTTTTGAGGGGATGTACTGCCGGAAGCTGAGTTTTCCCCGGAACAGCACAAGAGACTCGTCAATGACGACCTTGCGGAAGGGCTTGAAGTAGGAGGTGAAACGTTCTCGCATCATCTCATACAACGTCCTAATCTTCCACAGCTTGTCTGGGAGGTGGACGTCAAGGTTGCTGACAAGATGGAGCGCTGCGAGGATATCAAGGTACCGGTCGCGAGCCATATATTTCCCGAAGGCAGGGGTGGAAATCAGATCATTGGTGATCCAATAGTCAGGCAACCTATGCTTCTTGACATGAGGCATTAGCATGGTGAGTGCCAGGAACACCATGAATTCTTTATGAGTCACTGGGGTCCACTTCCTCATGTAGCCCTTGGTCACCTTGCCTAAAAAGTGGACCTGGAATTGGTGCTGCTTATTTGTCTCTTTGACAACATAGCCTACCACCTCCTCATCAAAGAATGCCTCAAATAGTTTGTGTGGTGGAGCATTGGGGCCTGCAGGAAAATTTGGGGTAATGCCTGAACCCTCCAGTACCTCATCAAAAGCTGGCACATCAGGGTTGTATACATCCCCATCAACTACGTCTTGCCACTGAAAAACGTAGAATGGGTCTTGTCTACGCTGACGAGGAGCTCCAGCTGGTGGCCCAGCACGCCCACGGCCAACTCGGGAGGCGCGCGCCCTAGGGCGGCGAGGGCGTCGGCCAGGGCGGCGGGCAGCAAGACGGGCAGCACGACGCCGGGCCAAGCGGGTGGGTCGAGGGTCGTCGATGTCCATATATTCATCGTCAGAGTGGTCATCTTGCCCTGACGGTGGACCTATGTAATCATGGCCAGAGTCTTCAGAGAGGTGCCCTTCATCATCAGTGTCGCCCACATAATCTGGCGGGGAACCAGTGATGCGTGGGCGGCGTGTGGGTGGGCGAGGTGGGGAAGGAGTGGCAGGTGAGGCTGTGTCCCCCCGAGGTCCCGGGCTCCTTGGCCTGCGACGAGTGACAGAAAGCAATGATTCACTTTCACTAGGCCCAGGTATTGGTGATGCGAGCTCAAAGACTTCTGCAGGAAGACATGTTGAAGGCGGGAGAGGTGGGGAGGACCGTGGGGAAAGTTGTGGGGACAGTTGCGGGGACGTATGGCTGGGGCCGGCCGGGGTGGACGCCGCGGGAGCCTCGAACAAAACTCTCTTACTTTTCTTAATTTTCTTAGTATATTTTCTACCTTTCCCCTTTTCGGTAACAGTATGTCTCCTGTCGGGGGACCTAGGAGGCAAATAGGCCGAAAGTGGGGGGTCCTCAACCCTTGGCAATGGTGGGGGTGGTGGGGAAGAATGCGGGGCATCCGGGTCATCTTGGGTGGCGTGGGTAGATAAGGGAGACAATGGCGGTCGAGAAGGGTCACCACGCTGACCCTCACTCACAGCCTCATCCTCACCAAGTATTTTTGCTTGTTCCCTAGCTGCCGCGGCCGCCTTCTCAAGTATTTTTTGCTTGTAGAAATGTAGCTTGAAAGGCGATTTACCTGGGGAAGGGCTTGGAGTCGTGTCACTTATGCGAAATTTGGTGAGTGACCTTGAACTCTCCCACTCACTCACTCTCGCAAGTTCACTGTCTTCAGGTAAACCAGCTTCTCAACAACTGGTACATCACCTTCATCACTCTCATCACTGTTAAGTTCTCTCGCAAATCCCAGAATTGTTCTTCTTTTTCACTCTGATGGCCATAATCACTCGACTTATAATTACTGGAGTCGTCACTGATTTCTTCATCAATCTTATGCTTGGCATCAGCTTTCTAATAAAGTCTCAAAGTCGTCTCAATACCTCCGGGAGATAACACATTTAGGCGATGGCGTCGGGGTAAGGCACGACGCACTAGCAAGGGCGTCGTAGGAAGCACGATGTCGGACACGGCGGAATCACTATTTGGTGTACTGTCCATGATGGCGTCGGGGTAGATACTGTTGTTGTGGCGTCGTTTACGCCGGGTGGCGCCACCTACCGTCCCATGATACCAAAATTTACGCGCGGCTTTCGAAAAGCAAGCATGCAAGCAAGGGGCGTACAAGAGGCCATCCGGGTTGCGCGGGCCGAGTTTATTATGGGCGTTCAAGAGCCCATCCGGGTTGGAGGGGTTAATGGTGACATCTAGTAACCTACCTTGGGCATCCTTAGCTCTTAATTTTCTACTCTTATTGACCTCAATGGTCCAATCACTAGGAACCGGAAGTTCCCCCGATACGGTAGCTTGTGCCAGGTGCGGTTTCTGAGGAATTGACTGAACCCATGAGCAATCCGGTCCATAAAGAAGAGGCATAGGGCCTTTTCTCTGTGGAGCTTTATCAAGAGGGGGAGGAGTAACGTCTGTAATGACACAAACGTTAGTGGTAGTCAAGGAGGCCGGCACTGTCGTGCTACTAGCCGTGGCAGTCGCCGGAGTAACGTTAACCGAAGGCAATGAGGAATGGGGATGTGAAACACCTGAGGGCTGTAACGGCCTTACCGTAGACTCAAGTGGGGGAACTACCGCTGTGCTAGTGGAAGGAGCTTGAGAAGAAGGAATCTGATATTGTTGCATTACTCTGTGGAGAATATCATGTAGTTCTTCAGTACAGTAGTTACACACTTACTGTATTTACCTAATTGTATTTACCTAATTGTAGTTTACAGGAGTTGAGCTAAGCTCGTGTTGTCCCGTCTCTCAGTCTACTTTCATCCAATTTTTTCTTGAAAATATGAATGTTCCTTGCCCCTACCACCTCCTCCTCCAGCCTATTCCATTTGTCAATACATCTATAGGGTAAGCTAAACTTCCCGATATCATTCTTGCAGGTAGGTCTTTTTACTTTGTAGCTGTGGCCTCTAGTTATTCCTGTATCCATAATTAATATATCCTCCCTATCCAGCCTCTCCAGCCCTCGGGTGCATTTGTACATCATTATCATGTCTCCCCTCTCTTTTAGACTCGGTAAATTTAATTTGTCTAGCCTCCCTTCATATGGCAGTTCTCTGAGACTTGGAACCAATCTAGTAACTGCTCTCTGGATTCTTTCTAACTTGTGAATATGCTTCTTTAGATGAGGGGACCACACAACTGCTGCATACTCCAATCTTGGTCTAATCATACTTTTTATAATTTTCGCTACCATGGTCTCATCCAAGTAGTTCAGAGCAACTTTCATATTCCCGGCCATTGCATACATTCCGCTAAAAGAGCTTGTTAATATGTTTCTCTGGCGACAAGTTATCTTGTGGGAACCCCGAGAGGACTGAGACCCACCTTCTGACTCTACTTCAACATTAATAGGTTGAGCTGAGGACACGTTTATGTCTTCCGGCTCACCTGGTAGTTCTATCACTTCTGGTGTTGGCGGCCGGGGATTAGTAAATTGTTCCGGCAGTGGCCACACTAGATCTGGGACTGACGAGGGTTTTTTTTTTTTTTTTTTTTTCTATATTCCAACTACTCCCTCTCGGGCATAGGCTGATAGCCTTTACACTCTACCGCTGAACACGGTGAGGCCTTGTTCCAGTCTAGGGAGTGAGACATGCGAAGCACCTATTCACGGCTCGAACCCAACTCCATCTCTGAAGCTGCTTCGCCTCTACACTTCACAGTCTCACTCCCCAGGCTCGGACCCTCACTCTCAGAACGCCACCTATTGAGCAATTAACTCACTAGGCATTGCCCCCCTGTAGCATATTTTGAATATGGGAATATTCATACAGTGCTATTTAATCAGGGAACAATGAGGGTATTTTGTTTTGGCATTTCGGTGTGCTGTGGCAATGCACTGAAACTAGGTACAGCACAAATTCCATCCCAATAATATCTTCCCATTGACATATTGGGATTCGAACCCGGGTCCATTGGATTACCAGTCCAGTGGCAAGACCACTCTGCCATACTATCTATTTGGTCAATTTAACTGTCTTGAAGGTTCTGATTGTCTCCAGGTCCCCCGGCATAGTGCCGCGGGTGGCTGGGAGTCCTGTATCACCTGAAGGTTATCAAATATCTGATATGAGCAAGAAGGAGAACCCCTATACTGATCCGCTAACACTCTGTTAACCGGGGACCTTTACGTGGCACATAACTTAACTTAGGAATGGCAAATGTAAACTCTTGTGGCTCACTCAATGATTGTTCATCCCTGTAACTAGACTCCATCCCCTCCGCTCCTATCTCCGAGCCGTCAGATTGGACGTTAGACGTTAAGGAGGTAGGAGTGGAGGGAGGTGGCCGCGACCCCGGCAATGGCTGGGGACGCGATTGTGAAATAACCATACGTGCACTTAAATGACTGGAAGGTCAGCTCGGTGGTGTCACTTCTACTACTTGTCCCTACCTGCTTGGATAGTACTTTAGTTTTAACTTTGGGTCTGACTGACTTCGCCGGAGCTGGCTTAACTAATGGAGATTTAATTACGAGGTGTTCCCAGAGCTCCTCGTCATCACAATGGAGAGCTTTATGAGCAGTGTCTTTCGCATAAGCGTTAAATGTTGACTTGATCCCTTTCAAGGCTGCTAAGCAAGACAAATCTCTCTTATCAAAACCCGCCGCTCGTAACTCAGAGCACACGGCACACCGTTTAGACACCCATAGTCCTCTTGAGCGATCAAGGCACTTAACACATTTTATACATGAATCGTGGGCAAAAACTGGTAATAATGAGCAATAGGGAGTAGAGCAAAGGTCAAAGCGAGGCATGCCGGAAGCGGTTACTCCTCTGCTGCCGGGACCGCTACTACTGGAATGATGAGACTGGAAATAGAAAATTTCCAGGAATCAATGCTTATAAGGATAACCTGAGAGGTGTTAATACATCCTATCTCAGGTCCGCCGGAAAATTAGTTAGGGTAAGACGGGGTATTTCGCCGCGGCGCTAATAATTTGCATTCAAACGCCGATATCTCAGAAACTATTGCATAGATTCGGCTGCAGTTTGGCTTAGGTTGTAGAGCAGTTTTGGTTTAGGTTGTAGAGTAAGTTTGGCTTAGGTTGTATAGCTAGTTTGGCCTAGGTTGTAGATCTAGTTTGGCTTAGGTTTTGTTGCAGTTTCACAGGGCCTGGAGCCGGGGCTAGCGGCGCGTCTGACGGTATGGTCGGGTGTGTGTGGAGGTGTTTGTAGGTGGTTTGTAGGTGTATTTGTTTGTTTGTATGTTTGCGTGTGACAGTGTTGGCAGTAGCCGTCAGCTGCTGCCTGGTACCGTAAACTGGGGTAACTTCGGACGTTTTTCGAGATTTTTTAACAATTTCTCCTGCGTGTAAACACATTATAGAGATTTAACTAAGTCAAGTGATGTATGGTGATAGTGCGCTGGGAGGGAACAAGAACGAGAGGACACTCTAAGAAAATGTACAAAGAAAGAAATAGGCTTGAAAAGGCAAAGAGCTCATTTTCTGATAGAGTGGAACGCGCTGCCCCAGTATGTAGTCGATTCCGAATCAATAAGGAAGTTTGAAAGTAATCTTGATAAAGCATGGGGAAGACAAGATTTGAAGTTTGATTATAAAGCAAAAATACAGAATAGTAAAAATGTTGCGTCTGCTGCCGCCGCCGCCAACACAGTGAACGACCGCAGTAGTGCAAGTACTGGCACTGAGCTGGATACATAGGCCTAGTTTGCCTTTTTCCAGAGGATCTACTGTAAGAAACTGTAATCCAGGAAGCCTCCTAAAATTATCCCCCATAATAAGAGAGCTATCCTTATCCTAAATGATGTCCGAAGTATTCTTGAAAAGTGGAAAACTTCGGACATGTGTGGATAACTTCGGACATACGGTGATTTCTTATGGAAAATGATTGCCAAGAAAGCTGGGATAACTCCGGACAAACGGAGGAGAACTTCGGCCGTACGTTCGTGGCCTTATTTATTCTTTGGCTCCTACTATTTTATATGAATATTTTATTATTGCTGCTTATTCCTGTTCGATGTTTTAGTGGAAAATGCACAGTCAATACTTTTAGGCCTGTATAATCAGTATAGGAGGGGGTTATATACGATGTTTAACATATATTCTTTTTGGATCTGTTCTCGTTAGGCATTGAGCTCACTCTTAGAAAATATTGAGCAGGAAAAATAACCAATGCTGTCAAATCAATAACTCAAAAATTAACTAGGCCTAGTGAAAATATATACAGTAGGTATGTATACTAGATCACTGCATATACACTTTTATGAATTTGAGCATTTTTATAGATATAACGTATTTGTTGGCGTTTCTTTTGGCAGATAACAAAAATATATATGTTGTATACTAGATCACTGCATATACACTTTTATGAATTTGAGCATTTTTATAGGTATAACGTATTTGTTGGCGTTTCTTTTGGCAGATAACAACAAATTTGGACAAGATATACAGTATGCCTCTCCTAATTTATATATTTTTATATATCCAGAATTATCCGAAATACATAAATCGGTTAGCATATTATCATATTTTTATGAGTTTTTGGACTCAGAGAATGATTATTTGATCTTTTACCACCATGTTAATGATGGACAAGTATTATGAATGATTTTTATAGGGCAAATAATAACAAACGATCGTTTTGTTCCATGTCCGAAGTTAGCATGTTTTTTTTTTTAAACACAATTGGTTAAATGAGTGTTCTAGCTAGAGCGTTATACAAGTGTAACAAATTTCCTTTGATGGATGTTGTCTCTGGTAATGTTACTAAAAAATTATATCAGTCACAACATCATTCATACAAACAAATTTCTTCAGGGTGATAGAAGTTTGGCAAGGTAGCGAAAAATGTACATATTTTCGTCATATATAGAATATTTTGTTAGTGTACATATACTCATGTCAGTTCCCGAGGACTTTTACATGCTCTTCCTTTGCCATTTCTCTAAACGGACCCCACAAAAAAAAAACGATAAAAAGCGTTTCCATTATATAATGACAATGTCTAATTACTTATTATCGCCGATGTCCGAAGTTATCACCGCAGTCCGAAGTTACCCCAGTTTACGGTACTTTGCACTAGCAACCTACACGCCGCACCCACACGAGACACGTTCACACCCGCACTAAATACTTCCACACCCGTAGCCTAATAAATACATCCACAACATAAGAACATAAGAAAATGGGAGTCTGCAAAAAGCCGATCGCCCATACAAGGCAGATCCCTGTCACACCCAACCCCAATTACAGGCCCAACTCACTAATACCTTGAGTACTGACCCCACCAAAACGGTCAGAGATTAACACAAGATAACGGGGGTCTGCTGAGCGCCGATTGGCCCACACCTGGTAGATCCCCCTCACACCCAACCCATCTCGTCCATATGCCTATCTAATTTTATCTTAAAGCTCCCTATCGTTCTTGATCCCACTATATCACTTGGTAGCCTATTCCACCGATCTACAACTCTGTTACCAAACCAATATTTGCCAATATCTTTTCTGAAACTAAATTTATCTAATTTATAACCATTTGTTCGAGTTCTTTCGCTATCACTGAGCTTCAGTACATTTTTCATGTCTCCTTTATTTACCCCACTGAACCACTTGAACACTTCTATCATATCCCCTCTAACTCTGCGTCTTTCTAACGAATGTAAGCCTAATTTGTTCAACCTTTCTTCATATGGTAGATTTCTAATATTATGGATAATTTTTGTCATTCTTCGCTGTACTCTCTCCAAGAAATCTATATCCATTCTGTAATAAGGACACCAAAATTGGACAGCATAATCCATGAGGTCTCACTAATGACAAGTAAAGTTTCAAGATAACATCGGCAGTTCTGTTACTCACACTCCTTGAGATGAACCCCAGAATCCTGTTTGCCTTGTTACGTACGCTTATACACTGTTTTCTAGGTTTCAAATCGTTGCTAACAAACACACCCAAATCTTTCTCGCAGTCTGAGTTTTCTAATTCAGCATTAGCTAGTTTATATTTTGCATTAGTATTCGTCTTCACTATCTTTAATACCTTGCATTTGTCAATGTTAAAATTCATCTACCACTTTACTGACCATTCGTGTAAGGTATCTAGATCCCTTTGGAGGCACTCTATGTCGCTATCTGAATCTATTGGTCTCCCTATTTTGGTATCGTCTGCAAATTTACTTATCCTATTAGTTATACCTAAATCAAGGTCATTTATGTACAGGTACAGTATATGATAAATAACAGAGGACCCAATACAGATCCCTGGGGGACACCACTCTTGACTGATCCCCACTCTGACTTAGTACCATTTATGCTGACTCTCTGCTTCCTACCAATTAGCCATGACCTAATCCATCCTAACAACGCCCCCACCTATTCCATGCGCCTCAACCTTTCTCATCAATCTCTCATGAGGGACTCTCTCGAAAGCTTTACTGAAATCAAAATATATAATATCATATGATTTGTCATTATCTACTGCTTCATATACCTCTGAGAAAAAGCTAAGCAAATTAGTAAGGCAAGAACATCCCTGAGTGAATCCATGCTGAGAAGAATTGATTAAGTTAAATGTTTCGAAGTGGTTTCTCATTTTCCTAGCAATAATTGACTCTAGTAGCTTTCCTATGATTGAAGTGAGACTAATGGGACAATAATTTGATGCTATGGATTTATCACCTTTTTTGAAGATCGGAACTACATTTGCAAGCTTCCAAGCTTCTGGAATTAGACCTGTTTCTAATGACTTGTTAAAAAGAAATGTTAATGGGTAACTTAACTCATCTCTGTATTCTTTTAATACTCTAGTATATACAGTACCTCATCAGGACCAGGTGATTTCTGAGGCTTCAGTCTGTCAATTTCCTGAAGCACATCATTTCTACTTATAGTAACCGAACACGAATACATCCCTCAACTCACCATAAACAACACACCCCTAACACATACACACACACCCAAAATCCTAGGAGTAACATATGATACTCATATGACATTCAAACAGCACACCACAAACATTAAAAAGAAACTGACACCCTGACTTAACGCCCTCAGGTCACTTGCTCACACAAAATTTGGACACAACAAAGAAACTACCACCACAGTATATAAACAGTATATGGAACACCGTGAACGACCGCAGCAGTGCAAGTACTGGTACTGAGCTGGATACACAGGCATAGTTTGCCTTTTTCCAGAGGATCTACTGTAAGAAACTGTAAGAAATAAGATCAGTGACGGAATACGCAAGCCCAGCCTGGGCTTCTAACCTAGCTGAAACACATCATAAGACCTTACAGACTATTCAAAACAAAGCCCTGAAGATCATTACAGGCTGCACAGCTACTGCACCCACAGATCACCTACATCAAGAAACCAAAATCCTCAAAGTCAAAGACCATCTGGACATGAGAGGCACTCAATTCCTGGCAGCAGCCTCCACGAACCAAGACCACCCACTAAACTACATGGCAACACACCCACAGACAACAAGAAATATCAAAACAACACCCAGCACACGGTATCACACACACTACCAGAGTGACTCTACCACTGGTAGAGTGAGGGAGATTCTACAGGTAGTGGACGAGGGTGTGAGAGAGTGGGAGAATGAAATTGAAGACATGCATAGAATTGGAAAATATAAACAAGAGTCTAGCTTGTCTAGGCCAATGAAAGTGCAGTTTCGCACAGTAGGAATAGTAGAGGAAATCATGAATAATAAATGGAGGTTGAAAGATAAGGATTGTCTGAAGCATATTTACATCGAAAAAGACTTGGACTTAGATGAAAGAAACAAAATGAAAAGTTTGAGGGATGAGGTGAAGGAATTGAATGCCAAAAGAACAGAACAAGAAGTGGATTTTTTTTATTGGAGACTGGTAGGAACGAAGAAGAGGAAATGGTTCATCAAAAGCCCACAGAGGAAGACGGAGGGGCAAACAGAGAACTTAGGGATGAACGGTCGGACAGGGAAGCGAGTACCAGTACCGAAGGACAGGAGGGAGAGACTGGTGTAAACCAGGAACAAGTGAGAGGAACAGGGCAGGTGGAGAGCACGGGGGAGCAAGGGAGAGAAGGTGGAGTGGAAGCGGGGGGGGAGTAGAGTCTGGGAATATTAGGGAAAGAGAAAAAAAGAAAGGTGTAAGAAGGGGGGAAATGAAGCTGATGTATAGTAATGTGGATGGCTTGCTGTCTAAGAAATTAGAATTGAATGACTATATTGAGAAATATAAACCACATATTATGTGCTTAGCAGAAACAAAGTTGAGAGGTGGTACTGAATTGGGAGTGTTGGGATGGGAAGGGTACAATGTGTGGAGAAAAGATAGAGAAGGAAAAGTGGGCGGTGGAGTGTTAATAATGACTGACAGAAATATAGAAGCAAGTGAGATTAACCTAGGCAATAATAGATCAGAAATTATAGCAGTGACAATAAAAGACAAGGACAACAAAGCAACTGATATAGCAGTGGCTTATATACCACCACAAACTAGAGCATGGAAGCGGGATAAATATGATCAACTAATCACGGAATCTCTAGATGCACTAAAAATACTTTTTAATAGGAGAAATAAATTATTATTAACAGGTGATTTCAATTGTAAGGAAGTCAATTGGGAAGGGTTAGATGCGGGAAATAATAATGAATCTTGGGCAGTAAATTATTGAATCTAGTAACAGAAAACATGTTAACACAACATGTTAGAGAAAACACACGAATCAGAGGGATGGATGAACCATCCAGGCTAGACCTAGTCTTCACCAGTGATCCACATGATGTTAGAAAGATAAATTATCGTTGTCCCTTGGGAAAAAGTGATCACAAGATATTAGAAATGGAGATGGATTTGGGGAAAAATGAGGAGAGAAAGGAAGGACATAAAATAAATAGATACAATTATGCTAAAACTGATTTTAAATCATTGAAACATTATTTCCAAAGTATAAATTGGAAGGAACTAGAAAGCCTGGAAATGGTTCAAGACAAATATAGACTTTTCCTGAAAGTATATGAAGAAGGGATACATAAATATGTCCCAAGGTTCCAATCAGGGGTAAAGAAGGAAAAGAATGGTTTAATATAAGATGTAGTAAGGCACAGGATAGAAGAAACCGAGCCTGGAATATAGCACGGAAGAGACATAGTGAAAATAACTGGAATAAGTACAAGGAGAAAAGAAATGAATACGTAAAGATACGACGCGAGGAACAATATAAATATGAAAGGAATATTGTAGAGAAGTGCAAAAATGAGCCAAAACTATTTTATAGATTTGTAAATGGAAAAATAAAAACAAAAGAAGGTATTGTCAGACTAAGAGTTGGAACAAACAGCTATGAGAAAGATAAAGAATTGTGTGAAGTTATGAATGAAAAGCTTCAGTCAGTGTTTGTAAAAGAGGAGGAGTTTATAGAACCTAATAGAGAAATGAGAACACCACAGATGCCTGAAATGAAAGTGACAAAAAGTGAAGTGCTGAAATTGATGCAGGATTTGGACGTGAGGAAATCAATGGGACCAGATGGAGTGGCTGGATGGATCCTCAAAGAATGTGCGGAAGAGTTAGTGGAACCAATCTATGAAATCATCAAATCTTCACTGAATGAGGGAGACCTGCCAGTGGAATGGAAGAGAGCTAACATAGTACCAATTTACAAAGGAGGAGACAGAGAAAATCCGCTTAACTACAGACCGGTGTCCCTCACCAGCATTGTTTGTAAAATTTGTGAGAAAATTATAAGGAAAAAGTGGACACACTTCATTGAGGGACAGGGGGTGCTTAGCGAGAAACAATTTGGATTCAGGGAAGGGAGATCTTGTGTATCTAATTTATTAAGCTTTTATAGCAGAGTTGTAGATGTTACACAGGAGAGAGAGGGATGGGTTGACTGTGTTTACCTGGACCTGAAAAAGGCCTTTGACAGGGTGCCTCACAAAAGGTTATTGTGGAAATTGCAGGTTGTTGGAGGTGTACATGGTAGGATGTTAAAATGGATGGAAAACTTTTTAATAGGAAGAGAAATGAGGACCACGATACGAGACGAATATTCACAGTGGAGGAGTGTGACGAGCGGAGTACCACAGGGATCAGTGTTGGGTCCGATAATGTTCCTACTTTATGTAAACGACATGCCAGAAAACTTGAATAGTCATATGAATATGTTTGCGGATGACGCTAAGATCATGAAGAATGTCACCTGTATAGAAAGTTGTCAGGATCTTCAAAAGGACCTAGATGAGTTGCACAGATGGAGCCAAACCTGGAAAATGAGTTTCAATGCAGAAAAGTGTCATGTTTTGGAAGTGGGAACAAGTGAGATAAGGCCAAGCTGGGTGTACAAATTAGGAACTGAAATAATCGGCAAAACACGGCATGAGAAGGACCTTGGAGTGATAATACAAGATGATCTATCCCCGGAGAAGCATATTAACATGATCATTGGAGGAGCATATGGAATAATAACCAATATGAGAGTGGCATTTAACTATTTGGATGAAGAAATGTTAAGAAAATTGATAATGACTATGATAAGACCAAGATTAGAATATGCAGCAGTGATATGGTCACCACATTTGAAAAAATATATAAACAAATTAGAGAAAGTCCAAAGGATAGCAACGAAGATGATCCCAAGATTGAAGGAGTTGACATATGAGGAAAGACTTAAGACACTACAACTGCCTACCTTGAAAGAGAGAAGGGAACGAGGCGACTTAATAACGATGTTCAAGGGAGTAAAAAGTTTGGAACGAGTAGATAGGGAAGATCTATTCGTGAGGGATAATGGAAGGACAAGAGGGCACGAGTTTAAGCTGAGGAAGGGCAGATGTCGTAAGGACACAAAGAAATTCAGCTTCCCATATAGGAGTATAGAGACTTGGAACAACTTGGAGGAGGAGGTGGTGAGAGCGAGGAACATTAACATGTTCAAATCTAGGTTGGGTAAAAGTAAATATGGAAATAGGGCAACATAAGTTATGATATGTTAGTCCAAAATACTGGGAACTGGGAATATCCATTACGATACTTGTCTAAGTAAAATGGATTGATTATAAAGTAACTAAGACAGGACAACACGAGCGCTGCTCAATTCCTGTAAACTACAAATAGGTAAATACAAATAGGTAAATACAATTATTGTCCTCTCTCCCTCCTGCCCACCCCGAACCAACTTCCAGAAGCACATCCATACTCATATCTCTCACCGATCCATCCACTCACTCACAGACAACACGCAGCTGCATGCACGACCTCCCGAAATCTCCCTTCCTCGCGAGGACAGAGTCCACCTGGCAGGCTGAGATGCGGACACCATCCAGCTCTCCTGAGCTATCAGAAGAGACTGGATGACTCCGTTGTCGACGCCTGCCCGGGATGTAACACAGCACCCCATACCATTAAACACATCATAGAAGACTGCATTTCACACAACCACTTACGCCAACAACACAATCTACACTCAATGAGAGCTCTGTGGGAAAGCCCGATCGTGGCCATGGCCTTTCTCAGGGACTCGGGGCTGTTCGGCCAGGCAGCTTAGGGAACAACAACTTATAGTAACCGTACTTAACCTATTTTCTATACTATCGCTATATACCTTACTGACTTCTGGAATCTGTGCCAAATTTTCATTAGTGAAAATGGATAGAAACTGACTATTTAATGTACTGCACATTTCTAAATCATTTTCTGTCATTTCTCCTATCGAAGTTTTAAGGGGGCCTATTACATTTCTATCTATCTATCTATCTATCTATTGCCTGACGCCGTGATCCCCGAAGGGGTGGCCACGAACGAACCGCCCCCATGCACCTCTGTCCCCAGTCAGTCGACGCCCCTCCCCCCAACCAGCACCGCCTTCATTCATGTAGTTCCTCACTCCATCCTTCCACCTCATATTCGGTCTACCTCTCCCCCTCTGTCCCTCCACCTCGCTCTCGTACACCCTCTTAGTCACCCTCTCGCTTTCCATACGTTCCATATGGCCGAACCATCTCAAGTTGTTCCTTTTCACACTTTCCAGCACATCTACCTCCACACCACACCTCCTTCTTACTTCCTCATTAGTCTGTCTATCCCTCCATGTAATTCCGCACGCACTCCTTAAGTAATTCATTTCCACTGCTCTCACTCTTGGTCTGAGTCTCTCAACCAAAGTCCATGCTTCGCTTCCGTAAGTCAGTGTCGGGATTACCACACTGTCATGCAAGGACTTCTTCACTTCCATACTGACCACCCTATTTCTTGTTACTGCTTTTAGCGTTCCTACAACCCTCTTCCCCTGTTGTACCCTCTCCCGCACCTCTTCATCCATAGTCCCATCTTTACTCAACACACTGCCCAGATACTTAAAAAGAGTTGACGATCTCCATAGCCTGACCGTTCAGCTTCACCTCACACTCTGTGACTTCACCCCTTTCGAAGACCATAACCTTGCTCTTCCCCGTATTTACCTTCAAATTCCGTTTTTCGCACACTGTTCCAAACTCATTTACCAGACCCTGCAACTCCCATTCATTATCACTCATCAGAACTGTATCATCCGCAAACAGCAGTATAGGTAGCTTCCACTCAATTCCCTCCCTTTTCAGCAATACACCAACATCCACTGCTCTTGATAGTATTTCTTTCATAACTCCATCCATATATACAGTAAACAACCACGGGGACATCACACACCCCTGTTTCAAACCAACATTCAGGTCAAAGAACTCGCTCTGCTCACTCTCCACACGTACTGCCGCCTTTGCACCCTCATACATGCTCTTCACTGCTTTCAGCAACTTGCCCTCTACTCCGTATATTCTAAGTACTTTCCACAAACCTTCTCTATCCACTCTGTCATAGGCCTTCTCCAAGTCCATAAAGGCAACATACACCTTTTGTTTCTTCTCCAGATACAGTACTTCTCCACAACACAATTCAGGGTAAAAATCTGATCTACACATCCTCTTCCCTTCCTAAAGCCTCCCTGCTCGTCGCCTATCCATTTCTCCGTTCTCCCTCTCACTCTCTCAATCACTACCCTACTGTATACCTTCCCTACTACACTTAGAAGACATATTCCTCGGTGGTTACCACACACTCCTCTTTCCCCTTTGCCCTTATATAGGGGGACTATTATGCCAGTCTTCCAGTCATCGGGTGCACTCCCCTTCTCCCATGCTAGTTTGCACATTTTCCATACCCATTCTATCACTATCTCACCACCATACCTCAACATTTCCCCACACACTCCATCTGTTCCTGGTGCTTTCCCCAACTTCACTCTTTTCATGGCTTCCCACACTTCTGACCTCCTGATCCCCACCTCCTCCTCCACTACTTCTCTTCTTCTCCCTCCCATACCATATCCAGCTATGTTTGCTGGCTCTTCATTCCTTTCATTTAGCAACTCACTGAAGTACTCCCTCCATCTTTCGACTCTCTCTTGCTTCTCGGCTAGCATTCTCCCATTCTTATCTTTCACACCCTTACTGTTTCCCTTGCTACCTTCCCTAACTTTCTTGACTTCTTTCCAGAACAGTTTCTTACTCTCCCTCCATTTTACACTCAGATTCCTTCCAAATTCCTCATCTACTCTTCTCTTACTTTCCTTCACTACTCTCTTCACCACCCTCTTACTCTCCACGTACCTCGCTCGTTTCTGTCTCTCGGAATCTTCATTCCCTCTACTACCCAACCACTCTCTATATGCTTTCTTCTTTTCTTCCACAGCTATTCTTACCTCTTCTGTCCACCATGCTGTACCTTTCACTCCCCTCCCTCTTCTCCTCACTCCACACACCTCCTCACATGCTGCACAGATCTCATCCTTAAACACCTTGCTCATCTCCTCCACTTCCTCCATAACTTCCAGGTCGAACCCACCTAGTCGTCTTTCCACTGCTCTCCTGTACTCCTCCCTGACTTCCTCCTCCTGCAACCTCTCCACCCTCCTCACCATTCCACCCTCCTCTCGCCTCCCTCCCGCTCTCCTCACCCACTTCTTTTGTATCCTAACCTTAGCTACCACTACATAATGATCAGACAGACCCCCTCCAATACCCCTATACACCCTAGCATCCATCACAGATTTCTTCATTCGTTCATCCACACATACATAATCAATCAATGACTTTCGTTCCACCACTGTCTTATCCTTCATCGTCAACATCCGTTTCCACGTGTACCTGTGGATCATTCTGTGTCGGAAGAAGGTGTTGGCTATCCACAGCCTCCTCCCCACACATACGTCCACAAGTGCACTACCATTCCCATTCACCTCTGATGGTACCCCCACCCTCCCACCCACTCCCTCAACTTTCCTATCACCCACCTTACCATTCATATCCCCAATCAGAAATATTCTTTCGTTCTTGTCAAACTTCTCCAGGCACGCCTCCACATTCATCCAGAACTCCTCTTTCTTTCTTTCAAGTATATCCTCTGTCGGGGCATACACGCATACAATCACCCACGTTTGTATTCCTACTTTCATTCTCACCCACACAATCCTTGAACCCACAGACCCATACTCTCTTACACATTCCTTCCATTTGCTACTTACAAACAAACATGCACCTTCTCTCGCTGTTCCTTCACTCACTCCAGCACACACACCCATTCCACACTCCCACTCTCTCACATCTGAACCTTTCCATTTGGTCTCTGTCATTCCACATACATCCAGCCTGGCATTCACTAACACTTCCAGAACCTCTCTCTCTTTTGTGCCATCATTCATGCCACTAACATTCCATGTAGCCATTCTCAGAATGTCCGAAGGCATGTCCTTAGTCGGTCGTGGTTCGTCAACGTTGGTTCCGTCCGCATCCGAGGCTGTTCGTTCGTTTTTTTTTGCTTAGATATTTTTTCCGGGTGGGGGTCGCAAGCCCACCGACCCAACCTCTTTAGTCGCCTCTTACGACACGCAGAAGGCACGTGGGGCATATTCTATTCCCTAACCCCCAGGGGGTATTACATTTCTAACTTTAGATTTATATAGTTGGTAAAAAGCTTTAGGGTTATTTTTTGAGTCGTTGGCTATCCTTATTTCATAATTTCTTTTTGCTGTTCTAATTTCCTTTTTGACCTGTCTTGATAGAGTCTGATAGTAAATAAGTAGGTGAGTTTCGCCTTTCTTAATTTTTCTATATATTCCTTTCCTTTTTCCTATAAGATCTATTAGTTTATTATTCATCCATTTTGGTTGGTTCTGTATCGATCTAAATCTTCTTTTGGGGATATATTTATTTTGCGCATTGTGAAGTGAAGAAATAAACTGTTCATATGTAGCTGTCAAGCTTAACTCTGGCTTATCCTGACTTAATTGTTTAACAATAGGGTCCACCCTTAACCCTTCCTACCCGGGCTGCCTTAGGTAAGGACAGCTCGGAATAAGGGCCGCTACCCGGGCGTCCTTACCTAAGACGGCAGCTTAATAGCCTAATTAAGCTTGGTCTGAATGCCGTGCATACGACATATGTCAACAAACCCAAGCGTTGCGTCACCGCACCTCCGAAAACAAGGAGGAGAAGACTCTTCAATGTTATTGTTCTGACGTAAGACGAAATTAGTGTCTGAAAAGCCCCCATATTGGCAACATCTCTGCAATATTTGCTCCACTGAAATCGTCATCACAACTGAACCAGTTGACTTACAGAGCTCTACTCAATGCCAAAATACAGATTGAAAACCGCACTACGATTATAGATGAGTGGGAAAGTTCTAGCAGTGAAAATAAACATAAATACGGTAGCCTAGGCCTAGACGTTTTTCAGCCATTTCGCCCGGGTACGGGCGACCGTCCTTAGGTAAGACTGCCCGGGTAGGAAGGGTTAAGGCTCTTCTTATCCCACCATAATTGGATTTTCTGAAATCTGGTTTAAGTGACGGATTCTCTTTAGCATTTCCTGTCCATTGTATATTCAAATAAATTTATTTGTGATCACTATTTCCTAGTTGGTCCCCTATCTCAACATTATTTATCATATGTTCATTATTACTGAGAACTAAATCAAGGATATTATTACCTCTAGTCGGCGAGTCAATGAATTGAAATAAAAAACTATCTTGTACCGCCTCAATAAACTCCTCAGAATCTGAGTCGCCGATCTGATGCTGCCAATCTATCTTCGGAAAATTAAAATCCCCCATAATGCACACATTGCTAAACCTTGATGCTATTTTCACTTCCTGCCATAAAGATTTACCTTCATTTCTACTCATATTTGGTGGTCTATAAATTACTCCAATAACTATGGTCTCACTACCTTCGCTAACCTCTACCCAAACACTTTCGTTATCATTATTTAGCCTAATACCTGATTTAGTACAGTACAGCATTTCAATGAACTCCTGACAAACACTGCTATACCGCCGCCCCTTCTACTTGTTCGGTCATATTTAAAAAAAACTATATGCTGGTATATCAAATTCTGCTAAAAAATGCTTGGATTCTGTATTAATCCATGTTTCAGTAAGCGCTATTATGTCTATATTTTCATTGCTAACAAGTGCTCTAAGTTCTTCCATTTTATTACATAAACTCCTACAGTTTGTGTAATATAATCTCAATGTATTTCTTTTACTGGTGTCTGGTGGACCTTCTTTTCTTCTATTAGTATCTATTTGACTGTTGTTATTATCTTGTACAACCGCACTAGACACGTCCACACCCGCACTACATGTCCACAACTCCACACCCGCACTAGACACAGTGGCGCCTAGGCCTACACGTGTGACACACCTGCATCTCTGCCCGCCCTGTTCAGTTGTGTGTGTGCGTGCGACGTTTTTCTATTGGCATGTTTAGTGTCAGTTTGGGTTTGTGAATGTTTTCATTGCTTTTACCTGCGCGCTAGTATTTTGTCTGGCCATTAATCATATAATGTTATCTAGTTTACTAGCTAGATGATGCGTAAATAGGTCGCGGCGAAATTTCGCCGCGAGAGTAACTTTTTAAAAAAAATCGGCAGCCAGACCAAAACATTATATATTTGTTTTGTTTTTTGAGCATCTATAGCAGAAAGGCTGAATGTATAGATAAAAACAAATAAATAAATAAAATTCCATTTGTGGCAGTTTCTATTCGTCAAAATACGCGATTTTCGGCGAAATTACCCCATCTTACCCTATAGCCACTTACTAAGTTAACCTTCCGCTAGACCTGGAAGAAAGACCCCGGGTCTCTCCTATTATCCCACAAAGTGAACCGCTTACCTGTGACAGTGTCACTGACCCAAACGACCTTAAGCGTTGGACTATCCTTGACTATTAGCACTAGATGGATAGTTAATTCGCTTCATGACTTGAGTCATGGTTAAGCTCATTTAACCCTTCAAACCCGGTTGGTACACACGTGTACCATTTTTTTTTGGCCCCAGGAACCCGGGTGGTACTACATTGTACCATTGCTTGAAAGCCTGTGAGCTTCGTGTGCGAGGCGTCGGTCCGACGCATGTAAACAACAGCCGGCTGGACCGACGCTCCGCATCTCCGGCCACAAGAAGGAGAGCGTCGCTTGTTCTTGTGTGCCTGTATGTTGTTGTTCAGTATCGAAAAGTGGTGTAAAGTGGCTGGTTTGGCCATAAAGTTATCTCCAATGAAATCATCATCACAGCTCACCCAGTTGACTTAGAGAGCTCTACTTAAGGCCATTTTACAGGTAAATAACACAGCTACGCTTGGGGATGCGCGGGAATGCGGGAAGCAGTCTGATTAACGAATATACGGTAGCCTAGCCTAGACGTTTTTCGGCCAAAACACCCGGATTTCGAGGAATATATATATAATATATAGCCGGGGTCGGAGGGTTAACTGTTACGCCGGGCGATAGAAGTTATTAAATGAGGCTATCGGTCAGGGCGAGTTCACTCGGCGGGCCGAGTTGACTCCCTTAACCCGGGAGCTGCGGGGAGACTCTTAAGAGTTCCCCCGGCGGACTGCGGGAAGACTCTCCTGAGTAAGTAAAATTAAAAAAAAAAAAAAAAAAAAAAAAAAATTTTTATTTTTTTATTTTTGTTTGGCCCCTGGGCCATGCAAAATCTCAGTCCTCTACCTCCCTTCCTTCCCCACTTTCCTCCTATCACTCAGTTATCACCTATTTTCCCTATTATTCCCTTATTCTGAGGTATATTTTCGTGCTAACATTAGCGAGTTGCAAGCAGGGTGTTGTCATCACTGATGGCAATCGAGTGCAAAGAGAGAGAGAGAGAGTATCGATCGACTGTGTCGCAGTGGCCTTGGGGAAAATTGGCGGGAAGGTAGCTTGCCTCACCCATACATTATACAACTCGCGGGCTATATCTCCGATTTTGACCATCCAAACGCTGTTTTCACTCGTTTTATTGTTGTTTCAGGTTAATACCTTTATAATCAACCCATAATAGGCACATATGGATAATTATTAATGCTATTAATGGTACAATGAATATTTTAGTGACGGAAACACCTCAAATACGTCAGCACAGGGGGAGGTTTTCAATTACCCCCGTGCGCACTTCAGAGGTTAAGAATCTTGCAAATTCCGCCGGAAGGTTCGTGGTTCAGCACACCACGCCGGGACATTTGGTTGGTTTCTTATCGTCTAAAACGAGAAAACGCCAGCTCTGCTGAGAAAGCCGCCGGAAAAATGAACCAAAATTTTCAGAGGTTAGGACCTATCTGGGAAAGCTCAAACCTCCGAAAACCCAACACATAACGGGACGTCTCCCAAAAAAAACTCTGAAGCATGAAAGCACACATGCCAAACATAAATATTATCGGGGAAAAAAATTAGGCTTACACATATAGAGCTTAATTTATAATTCATAAATCACCTCTAGCCTATGTTGGAGACCCCTAATAAGGCTGACCATGCGGTGACGACGAAACATCCAAGAGGCAGCAACCCGACGCTCCGAAGACCCAGCAGCAGCAGCACGTGGAGAAGAGGCCCGCGATAGGGGCCCAAGCGCAGATACGGACTCCAGAAGATTCCACACGTGTGGCAACCCTTGAACTGGAGCACCTGCTAGAATAAACTATGCAACTACCTCATAATGATGGCCTGAAGCATAAACTTGCGGAATGGTAGCCTCCTAAATAACTATCAAAAGCTAAAGGCGCAACACAACCCATACAATAACAAACATGGCGCAATGATCCTGGGGACACGTAGGGGCCTGTTACAATAGTAATAATAATAATAATAAGCATGTTACTTATTTCTCATAAGCGCCAATTTTTCCGAAGAATTCACTAGCGCTCGAAAAGAGAAAGAAAAAAGAAAAAAAAATCAATGCATCAAAAGAAGGCTTATATACAACACACATTTAACAATCACTAGCAGTGGCAAAATAGCCTAAACTCTATAGCCATCTGCCATGACACCTCTCCCAAGATCATAGCTTCTCTCAAAGAGAAACGTCTTAAGTTGTCTCTTGAAGCATTCAACAGAACTCAGTTGTCTCATGGACAGCGGCAACCCGTTATACAACCTCGGAGCCATGTAGGAGAAAGACCTCTCAAAGAAAGAAGACTGCTGGAAAGCCCATGGTTCATCAAGACGAAAAGGGTCATTGTCATGACGCACAACTACACCATGGTGTGCCGGTGGGCGCCTGAGCAGCTCCGCAAGGTACCTAGGCTCACCAAATTTGAGAACCTTAAAGGTCACCAAACACAACTTAAATTCTATTCTTGCTCTTACTGGCAGCCAGTGCAGTTCTATGTGAAGAGATGTAGTAGGAGTTCTAGGTGGAACACCAAAAATTAGTCTTGCGGCCCTGTTAAGAACAGACTGAACTTTCTTCAAAATATAATTTGGAAGACCCACCAACAGGGCATTGCAATAATCAACTCGAGAGAAGACCAATGAGTGAACCAACATCAGGAGGCAACGTCTGGTTATAAACGGCTTCACCAAATAGAGATTTCTGATGTGCAAGTAACAACTTTTAACTATCTGGTTTACATGCTCTTTGAAATCTAATCGGGAGTTCACATATACACCCAGATTTCGAACAGAGTTGGCCGGTCGCAGCTGAGATCCACCCACATTGATGGAGAGGGCACCTACTATATCATCAGCTCTTCTATTTCCTCGGATGATGAGAATATCAGTTTTACCATCATTTAGTTTAAGTTTTCTCGCTCTCATCCACTTTTTGATATCAGACATCAACAATTCCATCTTACTCCGTATATCAACTATATTTGTGATTCTCACATAAATCTGGGTGTCATCTGCATAAAAGTGAAAGGTGACATTATGTGCACGAAGCAGAAGAGACAAACTGCTAATATAAATTATAAACAGGACAGGACCTAAAACTGATCCCTGCGGAACACCATACTGCAGGGGTGTCGAGTCCGAGACCACTTGATTTACCATCACACTCTGGGATCTACCTGACAAGTACGACCCAAGAAGCAAGAGAGCGGAGTCACGCACACCACAATCATAAAGATCACTCAATAACAACTCGTGATCCACTGTGTCAAAAGCCGCAGAGAGATCAAGCAAGACCAATAGTGAGGCCACACCATTGCAAATGTTCTCAACTAGATCATTATGTACTCTAATCAATGCTGTTTCAGTTGAATGATGCTGTCGGTAAGCAGACTGAAAAATTGGGATAGTTTCATTCTGCTGAAGTAGTGGTTGTAATTGGTCAAGTATTGCACGCTCTAATATCTTTGATATGAAGGACAGGTTGGAGACAGGACGATAGTTCAACATGTTCTCAACATCAAGTCCAGGTTTCTTTAGAGTAGGTCGGAGTAGTGCATGCTTTTCAGAATGTGGGAAGCTACCTTCAGAGAAGCACTTATTAATTATTTTGGAAATAAACTCAACTGTGTGATCATAGACTCTTGGTAGCTTGGAAACATTTATGGGATCCAACGGGCAAAATGTTTTATCGAGGTTTCTTATGTAGGACGAGATCATGTCCACCTCTACTGAGTGAAAGGATGAGAGGACATTATTAGGAATGTGTCGGGGTTGGAGTACAACTGAAAGTTCTTCACCAACAGAAGCATCATCCAGTTCCTGTCTTATGCGAGTTATCTTGCCAGCAAAAAATGCCACAAAGTTGGCAGCCAACTCGGCATCAGGTACAGAAGGTCTTAAGCTGACTCTTGTTTTTCCAAGTAAACTGTTTACAATTGAAGCCAACCTCCTCTGGTCGTTACCACACGAGTCAACTTTTCCCTGATAATACACTTTCTTTTCATATTTGATTTTGTGGACCACAGCTCTTCTGGCTGACAGATATTGCAACCATGTAGAGTCTGTTTTATTTTTCCGCCATTCACGTTCAGCTCTTCTACGCGCTCTTCTAAGAAATTTAACTCGAGTGCTATACCAGGGCGAATCATCTCGTACTATGATTTTCTTCTCTACTTCTGGACAGTGATGATCGAACACTAATTTAAGTGCATTTCCATGTACCTCCACCAGCTCATCTGAAGTAAGGTTGGAAGTATCAATACTTCCCAAGTACTGTTTTACTTCACTGCTAGCCAAATTTAGGTCTGCATTTTTATAATTTCTAAATCTGATTACTTTTTCATGTGTGAGTGGCTTAGGGAAATCAAAGCTGAAAGTAATCAAAGCATGATCAGAGGTATTAGGGTCAGCATTCTCAACATCAACATCCAGAACACCACCACAACCCACAGGAGAGAAAACCAAGTCAAGGGTGTGTCCTAAGATATGAGTTGGGTGGGACACATGATTTACAAAATTGTTCTGATCAGTCAACTCAAGGAACTCAGGAGAGAATGGCTTCAGATGAGGGCTGTCAACCCAGTAATTAAAATCTCCACATATCAAAAGTCTTCCGGTTTTAGCAGAAAATTCCTCAAGACTCTGCCCAAACTCTTCCATAAAACCCTATCTGTGCCACGATGGCCAGGCCTATAGACAACTGCCATTCTTAGAATTTGTTGATGGAGTTTTATTTCCACTTCCAACAGTTCATAATAAAGAGGGGCTGGGTTATGGCTTATTTGCAAGATATTCACCAGAGATGTGGAGTAGACAACTGCCACTCCACCACCCGGATGATCTCCCCTAGGCCTAGGAACATTTATTATGGAATGGGTTTTAGGCAATGCCGCCTGGATAATATTCAGATCTGACTCGAACAACCAGGTCTCAGTGAGACATAATACATCAAGGTTACGTTCATCCAAGATCTCGCAAATATGATCCATTTTGTTACGCAAGGAACGAACATTCAACAGACCCAGTTTCAACCGGCTCCCATGTGCATTTTTCAGTTTTTTGAACCTACAAAATTGGTGTTCTCAATAACTTTATTTCTCTGAGCTGTCATTAAAGGACAATTTCTACTTGAGGCGAAATGATTTGGCGGCTCCGTAACTGATGTTGAGCTCATACAATTTATACATTTGGGGGAAGTCTTGTTGGTACAGTCTTTTGAGTTATGAGTACCAGCACAGAAGTTGCATTTTGGATCCTCATTTTTCCGATAACACCTGTCACTGGTATGACCAAAGCCCTGGCAATGGTAACATTGTGTTACCCAGAAGCGATCGTACGCACGACATCTCACAAGTCCAACATACACAGAATTGCCATCATCCACAATGGAAGAGCGTATTTCAGGTGACATTTTTACTACCGCAATCTTAGTGTGTGCATCACTCTTTTGCTTAGTGAATAGCAAATTCATAGCCAAGCCATCGTCGACCAGGGACTTTATTCTTGGGTTCTTGTTGAGGATGCTGGGAATGATCTCATTATCCTCAGCGTCATTAGCAATGCCCACCAGAGTCATTTTTGGCATCATCTTCTTTGGTTCGGAGACACTGAAGGCACTGTCCACCCCCAAATACTGATTGATGGCCCTTCCTGCATCTTCTTTGGCTTTCTTGGATGGAAGTCGTACCACCAGTACACCCGAATCAGTTCTAGTTAACTTGTTAACCGGAACCAAAGCCAGAGCAGTCTCGATTGCCTTTGTATCTGGTGGGCTTACTGGCTCGGAGGATCGGTCTTTTGGCTTCACTACCAGGACCTGATGGTCCCAGACAGTTTTTTTCTTTCCACCATCTACCACCTCAGTGGTGCATTTGGTCGGCTCCTTTATGGTCTCCACTGTTTCCCTCACTACCTTTTCCTTGCTCTTCAAAACCTACACTACATTCTTCTCAAACTCTCTTTTCTCTTTTTCTCTCTCTTCGACCTGCTCCTTCATGATTTCTTCCAATGCATCCACCTTAGCATTCCCCACCCTTGTCCACTCATCTTTCTCCTCACTTATTACTCCCTTTACTCTCTCACTTAAATGGCCCTCATACTCCTTTAGCTGCTCCTTGAGTGCCATGTTCTCTGCCTCCAGCTCATCTACTTTCCTTATTACAGCATCTAAGTTAGCAATTAATGGCCCATCTGCAGTTGCTACTGAACTGGCTCCACATATTTCTGTCAGTGACTCCACCTTCACACCTATATCTCTCCTCCAATTCTCCATAACTCCCTTCCATCTCAACAGACCCATCATCTGTCTCTTCACTACAGTCAATTGATCCTCCACTTCATTACCCTCTGCCAGAAATCCCTCAAATTCATAGCTCTCTTCATCTCCCAATAAACTCTGCCTCCATTTGCCTTGGCTGGCCATTGTTTATACCTATATAGCCTACAATTAAAAATACACTAATCTAAATTAAAAACAACCAAACTCCCTTGGCTAAAAATAAATTAAACCAATCACTTAAAAAAGCTGATAAAATAAAATAACTACCTGGGTAAAACCCAGGTAGCGCCGCCCCCGTTTGTGTCACCCAAGAAGAAGAAAAATTAAGGTATGGAAAAAGAAATGAATACTGGGTGTCTGCGAGGATACCACGAGCAGGTGGGGTGCGACTTGGCTACCCTTTGGAGGTAGCCCAAACCGAGGTGCGAGGAAGGATGGTGAATGTCTACTAACTTTAACCAATTTAATGTTTCGAGCTTCTTTGTCAGTGACTATATATCCACACAACTCAGTATAACCTCATTGGTTACGATACCGCCACTGCGCAAAGCTAGTAAGTTAGTACCCTAACTTACACACCTCAGGACTGCGGACGTACCAATGGGGTAGTCTGTGCTAGCTAATCTAAAAAACATTTTCAATACAACTCCGATGTATACGAATGAGCAAGGACTCACTAGAACTGATCGAACGAAGAATGAAGCCGGAGCACCCACCCACACGAAACGGACGCGGGAGGTGGGAGGTGGAAGGAAGTTTAGACGCTAGAGGGCCAGCGTCAGGAATCCACTCGCAAGAAATCCCCGCATTGGGAAGCTTGAGTATAGCAATTATTAAGTTAATTTTTATTTTTTTACAAGGTTTTTTCGTAGTGAGTACCCAATCATAAAGACGATTCCATAAGAGAATACGCGTTGCACTTATGAATTTGTACTCTCTGTCCTCCCGCGCGGTAGATTCAAAACTGGCGACGCGGCGTTTGAAGGGAGGCTATTATACTAATAGGCATATCGTCAATGATGGAGGGGCCACTATGGCAAGAATGTAGTTACCGGGTGTACCGCCCGTCTTGTTTACACTACGCGGACGCTCACCATCATGTTTCCGTCTATTTTGACTGCCTTTGGATACAAGAATACATTACCCTAACCAAACAATCTAACCTAGTATTATAGATTTATAAGTATTTATTTTATTATGTATTTATAGATGATTTATGTTGTATGTCGGTAGTGGTACACCCGGTAACTACATCCATCCCGCCACTATTAAATACGGTAGTATTAGTACAGTAAAAGTCCTGTAATCCGAATAGCAGGGGACCGAGCCTCGTTCCGATTACCGGATTTTTCGGATTATTGGAATTTACTCCTATGAACCTGTGTATTAATGGCCTGACGAAAACCTGAACACAATATAGGCTATGCATATGCACAATATGACGCTATGCACCCAATATGACACATAATGGTAAACTTTTAAAGTTATTTCATGAACATATGATATGTGTTTATACCATTATGTGTTATTTGGGTGGGTTTTGGGTGGCCTAATACAGTACCTCAAAAAGGGGACTTTGGGACTTTTTGAAATTCGGACTATCGGGTGAATTTGGATTTGGCTTCATTTAAAAAAATTCGGACTATTGGGAGATTCCAATTATCGGTCGTCGGATTATCAGACTTTTACTGTAGTTGGTGGAACTTCAATTGTGTTGGTATAGTACTCCAAATTTCGACCTCGATTGACACCCTGGAACTTGGGCCTATACTGTAATTAGGCCTTATAATTGGGGTTTGGTGTGCGAGGGATCTGCCTTGTGAATCAGCTTTCTGTGAACTCCCGCTTTCTATGTTCTTTAACCCTACATTATCCCTGATCTTCATAGGCCTCCCCACTATTGGGGGCCATATCTTAAAACAGTTGGATAATCTATGTTCTTTAACCCTAAATTTTCCCTGATCTTCATAGGCCTCCCCACTATTGGGGGCCATATCTTAAAAC
>JBAKBP010021204.1:0-41126 GCA_037953745.1 Lithodes maja | reverse complement strand
CCTTAGGTGATTTTCAAAATTGTCATCATACACTATCACGTCATCAAGGTAGACCGTGCAGTTAGGGATTTCGTCACAAATATCGTTCATCAGGTTCTGAAACGTGGCAGGTGCGTTCTTAAGCCCATAAGGCATTACGTTACATTGGTAGGTCTTGCCATCTACCACAAAACCACAAACTTGCTTAGCTCGGTCCGACAGGGGTACTTGCCAGTAGCCTTTTACAAGATCAATTTTAGTAAGGTACTTTGCATTCCCTATCTTGTCCACGCTGTCGTCAACTCGAGGCAAAGGGTAAGGGTTGGTAGTGGTCAAGCCATTTAGCCTACGAAAATCTATGCAGAACCGCACCTTGCCGTCAGGTTTTGGCTGCAACGTGACGGGTGATGTCCACTTCACATAACCTTCAGTGATCATCCCTCTCTCAACCATGTACTTTAACTCCTCCCGTAAAGCTGGCAACTTTACCGGGGGCACACAGTAGGGCACTGACTTGAAGGGCACATTATCACCGACGTCCACGTCGTGCGTTACCTGAGTAGTGAGACCTGGGTGTTCGGCGAAAACAGAGGGGTATGACCTGAACAGGCCTAGGACAGCAGCACCCTGGTGCTCAGGCAGGTGACTTACAGCTTGCCTAGCCTCTTGTTCAGTATTCCCCGCCCACTGTTCCGCGGAAATGACACAGTCCCAGCTATCCTCCTCAGCAGCATGACTGTCCCCACCTCCTTCTCCACCCTGGCCGCTGCAGGCCAGCACAGGGACAGTGAGAGGCTCTGAGGGGCGTCTCACATACTCTTTCATGAGGTTAACATGACATAACTGATGTTTTTTCCTACGGTCAGGTGTTGCAACGAGATAATCAAGGTCGGACAGTTTCTTAGCCACCACATACGGCCCAATAAACTTGGCAGAAAGGGGGTGTCCAGGCAAAGGTAAAAGCAACATTACCTCCTGACCCACCGAAAACTCCCGAAGCTTCACCTTGGCGTCATACTGGTGCTTCATGACCGCCTGTGCATTAACCAAGTTATTACCTGCCGCTGCCATGCAACCTATAAGTCTCTCCCGGCTCTCAAGGATATATTTAAGTACAGACCCCGGCTTCTCTTCGCCCTCCCAGATCTCTTTCACCATACTTAAAGGTCCTCTCACATTATGGCCAAAGACTAGTTGATTTGGACTGAACCCCAGGCTCTCTCCTGGGACTTCACGTGCAGCGAACAGAACATACGGCAGACCCAAATCCCAATCAGTGTCATGTTCTGCACAGTAACAGCGTAGCATACTCTTCAGGGTCGAGTGCCACCGCTCCAAGACTCCCTGACTCTCGGGATGGTAGGCTGACGACACTACAGAACATATACCGTGCAACTGAAGGGTTTGCTTGAACAATTTGGATGTAAAATTGCTCCCCTGGTCTGACTGCACCTCACGTGGAAATCCATAACGGGAACAGAACAATAATAAGTTTTTAACAACTGCCTTTGCCGAGCCGTTTCTCATGGGGTATGCGTCCGGGTATCTCGTAGCCACATCCATGATTGTCAACAGGAATTTATTGCCACTACTAGTAGGCGGGAAAGGGCCAACCAAATCTACTACAACTTTGCTGAACGGAGGCCCGGTGACAGGTATGGGAAACAAAGGTGCCTTCGGGATTGTCTGGTTAGGCTTCCCCGTTGTCTGGCAGGTCGCACACCCAGCCACCCATGCACAGACATCAGCCTTGACCCCAGGCCACCAGAAAACCCGGCCCAATGCCGCCAATGTTTTTGTTACCCCCAAATGACCCGCCACCGGCACATCATGCGCCAGACACAATAAGGACTCTCCATACTTATTTGGAACAACCACCTGGTCTACTACCCTCGCACCGCCCTCCCACTTCGATTTGGGGTCTAGAAATCTGCGGTACAATATCCTGTTGAGCCTAAAGAAATCTCCCGGCTTCGCATCCCCATCTTCCTCCAACTCTATGGCACCATTGCTATAACGAGCTAGGCTAGCGTCTTGCAGCTGCTGCTCACTAATGTCCCTGGGCGTCAATGCATCAAGATGGTTTTGTAATAAGACATTACCCCGGCTAGTAGGCTCTACTGCCTTAGTGGCTCTCGCTACAGCTCTTGCCTCACGCGAAGTCTTACCCAACTCTGCCTTGTTACACACCATATCTGGGCCAGAGTCAACTCCCGTGTTTATTATAGGTCCAAGTACCGAATCACCGAGAAGTGCAGCAGAATCAATGTCCCTTTTCCTGCCCTTAGCAACCTTCTCCTGATCCTTCCTCCACTGTCCCCGAGGTTGAGTGCTAGGCTGTGCAGGAGCCGCAGAGCGAGATCGGGTTACCACACAGGCCATCTCATCCTGTTGGCACCTCCCAACCCATTCCCGATTCTCACCATCCACGTCGGCCGCCCTCTCGGCAACGACTAAGGGTGGAGTCCCGGAAGTGGGCACCGCAAAGTCGTTGCCGAGAAGAAGGTCGACGCCCTCAACTGGCAAACACTCAACGATCCCTACATCCAGCTCCCTGCACACCTCTCCCACTCTCAACTCCAACCTCACAAGTGGGTATGACCTCGTAGCATTTATACCCTGCACCACAACAACTCTGGCCGCATTTATCGGTTTCCCTGTGAAGTTCCTCAACAAAGTTTGCGAAGCCCCCGTATCCCTCAGCAAGTCAACCCTCCGTAGTTCACTCCCCCAGCTCACAAACCCGTGCCCCCGATGGCCACAGAAAGTGTCCCGGACAGGTGTCGAGCCTTCCGTACGCTTCTTTACCGCGTGTGCCTCAGCTGCTGACAACCTACCCCGGGCAGTTGCTGCAGCCTTCAGAGACACACCGATACTGTGAACCAATGACACCGGCTTAGCGGGAGTGTTACTAGGGCACTCACGTGAATAATGGCCTAGCTTCTGACATTTGTAACATTTCACATCCCCAATGGGCTTCTTCCCTTGTGCGGGCGAAGAAGGGGCCTGACCTTTAGTAAACGGGAGAGGCTTGTGTTTGTAGGTGTTATTAGGTGCAATGCATTTAGTGTGGTTATGTGTGTCATAGGATTTGTTATTATCGAAAACTCTGGTGGGTGGGGTATAGCGCCCCTTCTGCCCTGACTCAGCCCTCTGAGCGGCACCGCAACCACGAATCAATGATAATCTGAGGTCTGCCATCTTGGCAGCCTCCTCTACTGTCTTGGGACATTTTTCCTTAATGTTCAGCGTTAGATCGGTTCCAGTGCATTTGTAAAACTGTTCCAGATAGAAAAGTTGCTTAATTTCCTCAGCCGACTCTGCGTGCTCGGACCGAAACCAGTTATTACCTGCATCTGTTAAGTCCCGTGCGTGCTCCATAAAACTGACGTCGCTCTTCTTATTCACGCCACGGAACTTCAATCTATAAGTTTCGGGTTGCAGTTCGTAGGCCCGGAGCACAGCCTCCTTCACCAGTCCATACACTACACTCTCGTCCAGTGACAGTGCATCGTAGGCTTTCAACCCCTTACCCACTAGACGTGATGAAACTAATGCTGCCCATTTAACCTCCGGCCAGTCATACTCACGACACTTCTTTTCGAAACGAGCAAAAAACTCAGTCACTGCTGTCTCATCAAATGCGGGTACTAACTTAATTAAATGCGAAAGTGAGTCTGTAACCCAGTGCCCACCACCGAGATGACGCCCCGTGGTCTCTACTCTAGACTTCTCGACATCCATTTCAGCCTGGTACCTGGTTGCATCCTGATTGGCTTGGATTCTAGCAACCTCTATGCGTTCTATACTAGCCTGTTGTATTTGAGTCTCCTGCAGCTTAAACTTAGCTAGTTCTAGCTGAAATAACATCTCAGGAGACAGGCCTGGGGGGGGAGAGCACAAAATGGGGGATCCACACCGAGACGTGTTTACGGGTAAGCCAGCTTGCCCTTGAGAACCCTCCTGCTGCATCGTGCTAAGACTCGCTGGCTGAGGGCCCAGCTCAGGGGTAGAGTGGAATGGAGGCTTGGAGGGAACCCCCCAAGACCCCACTCCACCCACCGCCCCATCGCCATCACCCAACAAACATGCCACCAAATTCTTCTTGGGCCAACTGTCAGGACAGTCCCGCCCCAAAACCGTGGCTAAACAGCGAAGACCGTAACAATCAATAGCCTGCAGGCGCTGTTCGGTCAAAGGTGTCTGCAAAAATGCCCGGGCATCCCTCTCTCCACTTATAACACTCCCCTCCCCAAACATCTGTTGTACTTGCTGGTTACTAGGCTGTACCGTGTTATCCTCCCCCGTAAATGATGAGTCATTAGACATAGTGCTGGTTATACAATTGCTGTTCATAAAAAAAAAGAAGTGCTTATTACTAATTGCAGTCTCGACTCACAAAATGTTAAAGATGCTTGAATGACTCTACTCTAGACACCCCCAACGAAACAATCTGCAAGTCCACCAATACAATAATGACACAATAAAAATTCCTCCAATATGCAAGAAAATTCTAGCCAGCTCTACTAGGTAGCATAGAATAGTTCTCCAAAAACATGTGATAGGATACTACTGAATCTTGTGCAAGGTCGCCATTTTGTTACGGCTGGATCGGCAATATATATTCGGGATTCTTGATCGTAGGACAGAAATGGCTTATGTGACAACGACACGCTCGATTCCAGTCCCAAATACTATATGCTCCAGACAACAAAAGCACCAACGCCCTACAGAGTTATCGTCTATGGTAACGAGGTACCTTAACTCTGCGAAAGTGTACAACAGGGGTAGGCTATGAGGCTAAACTCCCTCAGACATTTATAGGTTACGTTATTACTAAAGAAATGCAATACTCAAGAAACTACGTTAATATTAAGCCTCTAATAATGTAGAATAGAAGCAGGCTAAAGGTATGACAGTGAAATGCTAAATGACAAATGTACACGCCTATTTGAAAGCGCGTGCACTAGAATAACTGTCCCCTACTAACATGCACTAGCATGTAGCATACAAGATGTTCATGATCCAGTAGATACCTAATAATACACATGGAAGGAACATAAATAGTAGTCACTTATTGTAATAATGAATCTATACTTGGAATAACTAAAAGGTTGCAGGCAACAGTACTGCGCCGGTAGCCTACTACCGCATAGGCTACTTCGCTTCTCTCACTCTGTCTCCCCTCTGAGTCCGTATGCGCCCTACGCAACAGAACTCCGGACACAGCAGCAAAACGACAGTGCAGTTAATTGATACATGAAAGTATTAATAGTGTTGTCTTGTGTGTGAGTAATGTGTACTGTAAAGTGTTACATACATAAACTTAAAGAGAGCTGCAATGCATAGTAAAATAAAGATATCACCCACTCATCATCCCCATGTGTTCTAGCTAGCAGGCCAAGTCACAGGAACAACGAGTCCCAGCACCGAAAGCGAGAACCCAGGAAAAGACTGCAGAGAACACAAGGACAGATAAATTACGTTACTCTACTATACCGGCACTACGAGCGAGCTGTAGTCTCTGGTACTACACTCGCTCCTGGCTCGGTAGGCAAATCAAGGCTAAGTCCTCGCCCCTCTACAGACAACTCCTGGGCATGGTCGGGCTCTTACACATGGCACTAGTCTAGTCACAAATTGGATGATGAGCTGGGCATATAACTCGTGAACATGTAGAACGTTCACCAACTATCCTCATCAAGAAGATCGCTGTTCACATTAACCCCTTAAATCTAATACATGTAAATATATGCTTGTCCTAAGAGTAATACGAGAGGTGAGTGCTGAAACTCCTTTAGGACCTCAAGGGAAGGGTATGCATATAAATAGAGAGAAGAATGAAATGAGAGTAATGTCGTCAGAGAGAAAGAGTGCAACCGTGAGAAATTGGGAGAGAGGGCAAGGGATGTTAGAAGCTCAAAGGTTCTAGGCAACCTGGTCATAGAGCACACAGCGAGCCTCCAGGCAATGTGCTGTACGACAACATGGGCAGCCCAGACAGCATAGGCAGGCGGCAATGTACTACCAACCCTGTCGCACCTAGCTATAAGCGCAGGGCTGCCAACCGGTCCATACGTCTGGCAACCACCCCCCCGGCAGCGTGGCGCACCGCTACCCTCTCGCTCTGAAGTCTAACTCACTCTCTCTCTCTGAATTCCTATCATCTCATCTATCAACTTCTCTATTGATACTACATATTAAATGGAAGGTCTCGACATGGCTTAAAACAAAACCCACCACTGGTTAGCAAATGACGAGACCTTTGCAGAGATACAAAGAACATAGTTATACGTTGTCACACTCAATATAAGCAGCCAGCATGGTACAACGTGGTACCGTGGTGGTACAGTGGAGTACCAAGGAGTACAATCAGGTTACGTTGCCACGCACTGGGTGCGTCACAATATATATATATATATGCTATATATAATATATATATAAATATATCCACACACATACATTACCATTACCATTTACCATTCTTTATATTTTGTTTGACACCTTGTATATATATAATTTATATATATATATATATATATATATATATATATATACATTACTTTATTTTATTTACGTGTACAATAGAATTATTTCTGAATTTATTACCTGAAGATTACCTGGCTTTCTTATTTTGTTTTTTCAGTGTCAACCCAGGAGCCATTTCCCTTCTCGTTGGAAAGGGTGTATATTGTGGCAAAGATATACAACTGTATAAACATTCTCATATATTTTCATAACAATAACAATGCATGGAAACAATTGCGCATAGCTCACGAACCAATTACTCTATATTATTTTTGTTTTCACCATTGGAAAGAGCACAATTTTCCGATTCCGGTGATATATACAGTTATATACGTATCTGACCAAATAACGCAACCACGAGGTGGGGAACAGCTCGGAACCCGGCTAGCATCGCCGGAACAGAGACGGGTGAAGCGTAAATATTCGCATTTTGGCTCTTCATTTCAAATATTCATAGCGCAAAAAGTATTTGTCCTAGGAACTTCTAGTTTGTTTTATACTCATCAGCATTATTTGCCGTATTCATTCAGCCTAAATTTAAAACTATACACTTCGTAGCAACGAAATAAATCGAAAATGTTATAAACCATATCAATCAAAATCAGATTTTTTTTTTTTTCGGTCATTGCATGGAAACAATTGTGCATAGCTCGCGAACCAATTATGCTATATTATTTTGGTTTTCACCATTGGAAAGAGCACAATTTTCCGATTCCGGTGATATATACAGTTATATACGTATCCGAGCAAATAACGCAACCACGAGGTGGGGAACAGCTCGGAACCCGGCTAGCATCGCCGGAACAGAGATGGGTGAAGCGTAAATATTCGCATTTTGGCTCTTCATTTCAAATATTCATAGCGCAAAAAGTATTTGTCCTAGGAACTTCTAGTTTGTTTTATACTCATCAGCATTATTTGCCGTATTCATACAGCCTAAATTTAAAACCATACACTTCGTAGCAACGAAATAAATTGAAAATGTTATAAACCATATAAATCAAAATCATATATTTTTTTGTTTTCGGTCACTGCTTGAGAACTATTGAAGATAAACAATTTCTGTTTCCAGATTTGGAAAGAGGAGAAAAAATACTATTATTTGAGCAAAAAAAAATATATGGTCATCACTCACAATTTAGAGCTAGGACGGTGTGAAGACAATTGCATGGGAAATAATTGTATTCCGGACTCATTTACACTTTCATATTTCGATTTATTTACATTTTTTTTTATTTTATCATGTACTATAAATATTCCTCTTTCCATTGATATATGATACATCACAATAAACAGCATTCTGGTGGATGGAAATCGCGAAAAATGTAAGGCTTCGACAACACTCATGAGCCAAATTCAAGACCCAAAATACTTGTCAAGCGCCAACTCGGACTTATTGGAACATAATATGATGGAGAGAGCTAGATCTCTGTGAGAAGTGTGGGTATAATTTCTAAATAGAAAAATACTGAAAGGGAGGTCTTGCCTTACTATATCAATGTTTTATCTAGATAGAAATGTAACAAATAAATATAACAGTCTTAATCTCTGTGAATGCGAGAATTAAGAAAGTTGTACTTATGTAGTTTACTTGTTACACTATAATACAAAAACTATTTTAGGGCTATATGTTAAGAAATGGTGTTGCCACAAATAACAAAGATCCTAGAATAAAGTAATTGTATCTACAGATAGAATAAAGATTTTGGGGTGCCGAGGTCAATAACTATGCTGTAAAAGTCAATGTTTCTATAGAGCGGGTTGCCGATCCAGAGAAAAATTCTTTCTACTTGTTTTCCTCCTCTCTGCTCGGAGTTTATATAGTCGTGCAAAAAGGGGGGGGGGGGGTTTAGAACTGATGTTGTCTGAACTTGAAAGAAAGGTTATTTATTCCTATAGGAACTGTGCATGGGTATTGGTAATGAAAGCTATAGAAGGAAGTCGCTTTCTATTTCTGCAACACTTGTGCATTATTATTTTAAGAGGAATATATAGGGAACATAGATTTCTATATAAATTGCTAACTTGCTGGCAAGAAGGTTACGTTGGCAGTTCTGGGTCACTGGAGGTCGGTGAAGCCGATACTGTTTGCATAGAGGGGTATTACGGGGGTGTTTAAAACTGTGTGTTGCCTGAACTCGGAAAGGTATGATTTATCTATACCCAAGTGGGTATGGGTTGATTAGCAAAATGATATACATCACTCCTCCTCTACTTCTGAAACATTTGTTAGTATTTGTCTATAATAATAATACATAGGTAACATCTATATTGAATAATATACTTAACTTGTTGGTGAGGGTTAAGGGGTCATTTTTAGGGGGTCACGAGGGGGAAGTCGGTAGGCCCGTCGTGCTTATAGGTTTCTTTGCTATACTTCATACAGCTGGCAAATCTTTAAAAGAGGCTTGAAGGAATATGTTTTCAGTGTAGTTTCTCGGGTAGAGTGATATACTATTACTAACTTAATAATATACATTATACAGGCTTTATATTAACTTAAGAGAATGACAATCTTGAATGCGGACTTGGCTATATTTGTGGCGTCCTGAGGTCACGTGACTTCCCTCCCGAGTTTGAAAGAGGGAATAGTTGACAGACAAATCCTTATAGTTTGATCATAACACATCTCACAATCTCTATTTAGGTTAGGGTTACTTGCTATACTTAATATTGATAATCTAGACATGTCAATATGCATGCAAACCCAAGTATACTTGATACTTAATACTTCTATACTCTCGACTGTATCTGTTGGTACTTCTGGTGGTCATTTCCTTATCTATGGATTTGTAAGGGTCAACACGTTTGTTGGCTGCCTCACCAACTCTGAAGAAAGTCGGTGTGGTTTGTTTGATTTTAATATAGAGAATAGTTAGTTGTTAAAGAAGGCATGTACACAATTGTTTTTATCATTATCATAGAAGTTGAGGAAGCATCCCTAGGAGATGGTTTGATAGGACTTTCGTAATTTACGAGATCCTTAGGTATGGTTGTGTTTAGTACATTTGGTAACTCTTTTTAGTGACAGGTGGCCTTAAGATTAATTGCACTCTTCTTGTTCATTGTTTTTATTCCTTAATGTTTATTTCTTCCTTAATGTTAATTACATATATATATATATATACATATATACAGGTTTCTTATTTATTATTTTTTAAAAGGGTCACGAAAACAGGACTCTTCTGGTGACTGCTGTAGTCCTGTCCCTGCATATTTCCTTTCCTGGTGTGACAGGGTTTCCTTGGTCCAACTTGGCGATTCTACCGTTTCTCGTTTCCGTCTTCTGGGCGGTTGACCTTGACATCGCTGGCTGGGGCATTCCGTTTTGTTGTTTTCTTTTCTTTAGCTTTTTAATTCAGCTTTTTCTTGTTCGCTTCTGGTTTCTTCTTCTCTTCTCTTTCCGTGGTTTTCCTTTTCTTTGTTATTTCATATATATACTGTATATATATATATATATATATATATATATATATATATATATATATATACAGTATATAATTATACTGTATATCCAAAATTCTTTGACTATTTAACTTCTAAAGTGGAACACATTCTATCCATCTCTCCTTTTGGAAAAATCTCTATCTTAAGGAGATTTCAATGTTCCCCACCACCAATGGTTCTCCTCCCACTTCACTGACCAACCTGGTGAACAAGCCTACATCTTTTCTATCCTAAATTACCTAAAGCTGCTAGTCCAGCACCCTACTTGAATTCCTAACTGTCTTGGAGATAAGTCAAATACGAACTGAAAATTCAGACAATGCACAATCAGTAACATCCAACTCTAATACTCTTAAGGTGTTTTATGTAAATGCTCGTAGCATACGCAATAAATTTTCAGATCTAGAGGAAATCGTGTTTACAGAACATTATGATATAATCGGCATTACAGAATCTTGGTTAAATACGGAAGACAGAGACTTTTTAGCAGAATATACGCTTCCTGGTAATACAATGTTTGAGAAAAGTCGGATCAATAGAAATGGAGGAGGAGTTCTGTTTTTTATAAAGGAAAGTCTTAATCCTGTCTTAATGTCAAAACCTCAAATTGCGAATATAGACATATCTTACGTACTATTAAATAATAAACGAAGAACTAAAATAACACCAGCTTTATTATACAGACCCCCAGCTCAATCAGTGCAAACTGACAGTGAAATTTCTGAAACAAATTGCAGAAATAACTAACATACAAGATACCGTAATTCTTGGCGATTTCAACTTACCCGTGACTAATTGGGGCGATATTCTTACTTCACACTCTGGACACGACCTCTATGCTAACTTGCAAGAGAGTTCACTTTTTCAATTTGTACAATCTCCGACCCGACCCGTGGTAATAATGTGCTTGACCTTGTACTCGCAACAAAAACAGAATTAATAGAGAATTTGAATGTTGGTGATGAATTCAGTAACAGCGACCATCGTACGATAACTTTCACTTTAAAGTTTACTAGTAACAAATCAAATAGCAGCATTGAGAAAGTCCCTAATTTCAGGAAAGCAAATTTTCATAAACTTAAATCAAAGCTTAAAGAAACTGACTGGAGCTTTCTGACTAACAATAACAACATAACTACATCTTGGGGGTGTTTCACAACCACTTACCTTAACCCTCCTGGCCCGGTTGTCATTTTAAAATGACACCACGAATTAAGGGCAGGAGCCCGGGTGTCATTTTAAAATATGTAAGCTTGAAAGCCTATTCAGCTTGGTCTGAACGCCGTGCGTCCGACGCATGTAAACAAAGCCGATCGTTACATCACCGCACCTCCGAAAATAAGAAAAAGAAGTCTCGTTTGTTATTGTATGTCTGTATGTCGTTGTTTCAGTAGTGAAAAGATCGTCATATTGCTAACATCGCCTGCAAGTGCTCTCCACTGAAATCGTCATCACAACTGAACCAGTTGACATAGAGAGCTCTACTCAACGCCAGTCTACAGATTGGAAACCGCACTACATTTATAGATGCGTGGGAAATTTCTAGCAGTTAAAGTAAACAAAATTACGGTAGCCTAGGCCTAGACGTTTTTCGACCAGATCACCCGGGTAGCCCACACTGTCATTCTGAGAGCCTGCCCGGGCCAGGAGGGTTAAGGCAGTGCAAGACTGCATACCATCGAAAATACGGCGTCCAGGCCATAATGATAAGCCCAAATGGTGGAATAAAGATATTTCAGACTGTCTGCTTGCTAAAAAAAATGCTAATGATAGATTAATATCCTCACAAAATGACGAAGAACGGGTGAAATTTGTAGAGCTACGACGCAAAGCCAAAAAGTTAATTAAGCAAAGTAAAAAGACCCTGGAGTTACATGTTGCGAATCAAAGTAAAACAAACCCGAAATAATTCTATAGTTATATCAGAAAGAAAAAAGTAGTTACTTCAACTGTTGGACCGTTCGTCGATGAAAATGGACAATACACCAAAGACGAAGTACAAATGAGTAATGCCCTCAATACCTGCTTTGCATCAGTTTTTACAACCAAAGACCTCAGTGATATCCCTACACCATCGCCGATTCAGATTGATAATTCAGATGTTCTAAGCAATATCACCGTTACAGAGAGAGAAGTATTGAATTGTTTAGATAAACTCAAGGTAAATAAAACGCCTGGACCTGATACAATCTCGCCTAGAGTTCTAAAGGAAGCTAAGGATGAGCTCTCCAAACCACTGACATTGCTATTCAATGAATCCTTGCAGTCTGGAACTATGCCTGATCAGTGAAAGCTAGCCAACGTAACACCGATATTCAAAAAAGGCAGCAAATCCCTACCCAGTAACTATCGTCCAATTAGCTTAACCTCAATTGTATGTAAAATGCTAGAAACGGTCATAAGAGACAGACTCGTAAATCACTTAGAGGCAAACAACATAATTAAAGATACTCAACACGACTTTCGTAAAAAACGTTCCTGTTTAACAAACCTCTTAGACTTCTTCCACGATATCCTCAACCTCTACGATGAGAGTAAAGCTGTAGATATTATATACCTTGATTTTCAAAAGGCCTTTGACAAAGTTCCCCACAAACGTTTACTGCTAAAACTAAAAGCGCATGGAATACAAGACGGTGTGTTGAAATGGATAGAAAATTGGCTCAGCGACAGAAAGCAAAGAGTAGTCATAAACGGTAAGGCATCTAAATGGACCAATGTAAGTAGCGGGGTACCCCAGGGATCGGTACTAGGACCAATTCTCTTTCTAGTTTACATCAACGACATAGATGAGGGTCTCACCTGTACAATCTCAAAATTTGCTGACGATACAAAAATTGCAAATAGCGTACTCTCAAAAGAACAAGTTGACGATATGCAACACAATCTAGATAAATTGTCATGTTGGGCTCAAATTTGGCAAATGAGTTTCAATGCGGATAAATGTAAAGTACTACATATCGGATACCTAAATGAGAAAGCAAACTATTCGATGAATGGCACTCAGCTTAAGAATGTAAGCAGAGAAACCGATCTGGGAGTAACAATATCGAGTAACCTAAAACCGAGTCAACAATGTTCAGAAGTTGTTAAGAAGGCAAACAAAATAATTGGCTTTATAGGCAGGTCATTTGAGCATAAATCCAAAGAAGTTATCCTAACCCTTTACAATTCCTTAGTCCGCCCTCTTCTGGAATACTGCGTTCAATCCTGGTGCCCTTATTACCAAAAAGATATAAACAAGCTAGAACGAGTTCAACGTAGAGTTACCAAAATGATACCTAGCCTAAAGAACAAACCATACGAAGAGCGTCTTAGAGAATTACATCTATTTCCTTTAACCCAGCGCTGATTAAGAGGTGACTTAATTCAAGTGTTCAAAATCATCAAAGGCATCGACAATATGAACTGTAGTAAGTACTTCACTATCGACCAATCTAATTACACGCGGGGAAACGGTTGCAAATTTATTGGTAAATCTTTTAACTCACACGAATCTAAGAATTTCTTCTTCAATCGAGTTGTCAACTTGTGGAATGGGCTTCCTTGAGAAGTTATAGACTGCAGCACCGTTGATTCATTTAAACTCCGCCTAGACAAATATCTCGCATCAAACCCGCGACTTACTGCGTTTGTAAATGAATAACTTTATTTTATCCCCCCCTCAGTTTCTAACCCATCTGTCCCCTACTAACTTCCTAATTCTGCCACGGACATTAGTTCCAGGGCAGTAGTTCCCTTTCCAATGTTCCCTTACCCACTCTAAACCACTGTTTGGGCACTTGATCCTCAGTGTTTTGGAGGACAAGCAGCCTAGAGGGGTCACTAGATATGTTGTTGCTTGATTTCCTTTGTACTCCTTTGAGATGGATCCAACATTCCTGACTTATTTCTAATCTTTCTACTTAAGCATGGTTCACACATACAAGAGTCGGTGCCCGAGTCCAGCACGAGTGAACGATGGGTGACACTCTTCGTGACTCTGGTAAGAAACAGCCCGAGCAGGTTACTGTTCCCAATTCACCAAGAGTCAACAAGAGTCTGTACGTGTTCATCCAAGAGTTAGTATGAGTCACGGAGAGTCAATAATAGTCACAAAGAGTGTAACACGAACCCTACACGAGTTGAAGAAATTTGAAAAATAACGGTCAAATTCCAGGGTACGAAAACAAAGAGTCGGTATGAGTCAACAAGAGTGTAACAAGAGTCATCAAGAGTGTAACAAGAGTCACGATGAGTGCTCCCAAGAGTGGCCCCCATTGTGCAGGTGCCCGATTCACCCAAGAGTGTAACAAGATTCAACACGATTCACGAAGAGTTATGCAGAGTTCAACAAGAGTCAACACGAGTCACAAAGAGTCAACACGTGTCTACACGTGTGTCCTTCGGACTCTTGACGGGGACAAGAAATTTCATGCAGGCATGAAATTTCTAGGCCACGTCACGAGTCTCCAGGACACACCCCGATACCAACACGACTCACACGAGTGTAGCCTAACACGAGTCACAAAGAGTCACGATGAGTATGCCCGAGTCATGGCCGAATCTGAAAATTTCCTCACTCGTGCTGGACTCAGGCACCGACTCTTGTATGTGTGAACCATGCTTTACGCTGAAAACCTTTTCTCTCCGTCGGGCTCATCCAATCACTACCTTATCTCTGTTATGTGTCCTATCTCTCCAGTACGGCCACCCATCCTCCCAGCCGGCGGCACTTTGGCGCTGCCGACTAGGAGGCTCTTCGCCAGTACTAATTTGATTTCCCATGGAATTATTTTTGCTTCCGTGGCCAGGGACCCTCGGAGTGTGTTAAACGCATATCTGAGGTAATCCTCTCGGGCATGAAGGCATGCATTCCATTTTCTTTCTCTCAGTCTAAGGATTCGCAGCGTAAGTGTTAATATAGCTAGAATAAAATATAATATGTCGCTGGTACTCAAAGGGTAAAAAAACAACCTAGTCAAGCCTATCTATTCTATGCTATTCTATCCTAACTTACCCAAGCTCAATCGATGTTATCATTACCTTACTAGCATATTCTATTGTATTTTAATCTAATATATCATAGCCTAATCTAATATCGTAACCTAACCTAAGATAAGATATCCTACGTGTGTAACCAAAAACAAGCAACACCTTAGTTTGCATAAGCCTATGATGGGGGACAATTATCCGGGGAGCAATTGTCTTACGGGGGCAATTACCCTACGGGGCAATTGTCCTATGGGGGCAACTATCCTACGGGAGCAATTGTCTGGGGGGGGGGGGGGGGGGGAAATTATCCTACGGGGCAATTGTCCTATGGGGGCAATTATCCTATGGGAGCAATTGTCTAGGCAGGGGGGGGGGGGAATTATCCTACAGGGGCAATTCTCCTATGGGGGCAATTATCCAATGGGGCCAATTATCCCACAGAGGCAATTATCCTACAGGGGCAATTATCCTACAGGGACAATTATCCTATGGGGGCAATTATCCTACGGGGACAATTATCCTACTGGGGCAATTATCATACAGGGGCAATTATCCTACAGGGGCAATTATCCTACGGGGGCAATTATCCTACTTAGGTCATTTTCCTTTGAAGTGGGCAATTTTTCTATGGAGGCAATTATCCTACAGGGGCAATTATCCTACGGGGGCAATTTTCCTTCAGGGGCAATTATCCTACAGGGGAAATTATCCTATGGGGGTAATTATCCTACAGGGGCAATTATCCTACGGAGACAATTATCCTACCGGGGCAATTATCCTATTGGGGCAATTCTCCTATTCAGCAATTTTCCTTCGGGGGCAATTTTTCTACAGAGGCAATTATCCTATTGGGGCAATTATCCTACGGGAGCAATTATCATAGCGGGGGCATTTTTCCTTTGTGGGCAATTTTCCTACGGAGGCAATTATCCTTCGGAGGCAATTATCCTTCAGGGGCAATTATCCTACAGGGGCAATTATCCTACAGGGACAATTATCCGACGGGGGCAATTATCCTACAGGGACAACTATCCTACGGGGCAATTATCCTACGGGGGCAATTATCTTGCGGGGGCAATTGTCCTACGGAGGCAATTATCCTACGGGGGCAATTATCCTATGGAGACAATTGTCCTACAGGGGCAATAATCCTACGGGGGCAATTTTCCGAGGGTCTATTGTCCTATGCTACGGGGGCAATTGTACTACAGAGACATTTGTCCGGGGGCAGTTGTAGGGAATAAGTGAGTGGAGGTGAGTTGATGAGACAAAATGCATTTGACTCTACCCTTTGCAGTATGGGTTGAACCTCCCCACATATTCATACAGAGCAAAAAGCTGTGCGGGGCTGAAAAACCCACGGAAACAGTTGAGCACACCTAACTTCTGGGAAGCTGTTTTAGCAAGAGTGGTAATATGATCTTTCCAAGAAAGGCCAGAAGAAAAAGAAACACTAATGCACCTTTCCCACATGTGCGATTTCTTACGGTGAAGATTTTCACCGGCGATACCCATATTCGTGACATGTCGGACAACAAACGTATACCCTCGCATAATAATCCTATGCTTCGGCCGGCCTCGCGTGGACCCTCGTGGGTCGTCGCAAATGTTCGGTTTGTTCAAAATTTGGGACGAGGACTCACGAGGGTTCATTGCCCTCGCAAGCATCGTCGAACATTGCAGAATGATCCGAGAGGCCCTCGGGGATCATCGACGACATCGGCGAGACATCGCGGAGGGTTTCTCACAAAAAAAAACTTTGCAACGCTGCATGGCAGCTCGCCGATGCTCTCATATGGTCTGAAAACATCGACGATGCACAAGGCATCGGCAATTTCCTCGTCGATTAGTCGTCGACGTGCGCACAAGTACTCGCCGAGAGTATACCCACCAGGAGTATGCTCCGCACGAGGCGAGGCATGCGAAGGGCCTTGCGACGTCGCGGAATGCTCAAGACACACCTGCCGAGGCCAAAGAGCACCTTCGGCGAGGTGGGTAAAAAAAAAAGATTAGGCCTATAGTGAACCTGTCAACCCTTTTTTCTATGCACCTCTCGTGGGGGGTTCACCTGTTTTTTGTTCTCTTTCTCTCCTTTTCTCTCTTTCTCTGGTTTGTATCCATTCAGCCCCATTCAGCCACCTGGTTTAAGATGTTTATCCCCATCCAAGTATCGATATCTTCCTGGCAAGCGATAGCGAACCAGCATTATATCCCCCTGAGTGCCAGGTCCGTATATATACACGGACTAGGGTCTTGTCACGCCCAGTGCCAGGTCCGTATATATACGGACTCGCCGAAAAAAAAATCGTAGCAGCGAAACGACTGCACCTATGGCTTTCATATTTCTACCACATGTACTGTACCTTACCCTTCTGGCTTCTTGCCACCACCAACACGACCCCCTCCCCCACTCACTCGCTGACTATCGGTCGCTTTACAAGGAAAAAAAAGGAAAATCTGTGGCGGCGAAACGACTGCACCAATCGGTTCCATATTTGTGTGACAAGTCCCTTACCCTTCTGCCTTCCCCCCACCACACCCCCAACCGCCTCCCACCACCCACTTCCAGCGTATCCGTACGAAGAAAAGGAAAAAAAGGAAAATCCGTGGTGGCGAAACTACCTCACCAATCGGCTTCATATTTGTAACACGAGTCAATTACGCTTCTACCTTCCCCCCACCATTTAATGGAGAAAACTAAAAAAGGCGAGGTGGGCTCAATTTTTAAGCCTTAAATTAACGCAAACATTGAGCCCACCTCGCTGTTTTTTGTTTTATCTGACTCTCCCTCCTCGTTTTTTTTTTTTTTCTATTTCTCTCCCTCTCTCTTTGCCTTGTATCCGTTCGGCCCCGTTCAGCCTACTGTTTTAAGACGTTTACCCCCATCCAGGTTTCAATATTTTCCTGGTGAGTGGTAGCGAGCCAACATAGGCTATATATTTTTTGTTTTGAGAGCAAGCTAAATTTGTACATTATTTGATAGAAAAATGTCTCCGGCGAAGCCGGACATTGCCAATCTCCGAATTGGGGAGATGGGTCGTTTTTCTGGGCCCCTTTCTTCCTCATGGTTAACCCCATTAGTTTTCATATTTTATGACGTTCGGCCCATTAGTTTGGCGATTTTAAAATAATTTTTTACATTTTCGACGAGTTCGGTTGGGTATGAGGGGGGATCTGCTTGGTATGGGCCAATCGGCGCTCTGCAGACCCCGTCATCTTGTGTCGATCTCTGACCGTTTTGGTGAGGTCAGTCCTCAAGGCATTAGTGATTTGGGTCTATAATTAAGCCTTGTAATTGGGGTTGGGTGTGACAGGGATCTGCCTTGTGTGGGCCGATCGGCTTTCTGCAGACTCCCGTTTTCTGATGTTCTTTGTTTTTGTCATGAAATACAGTATATGCAAAAAGTTTTCGGATAATCTCGCCGAGGTAGTCGCCGAACCATCGCTTAAGGGGAGGTTTCTAGTTTGTTTCCTACTCCTCCAGCAATCTTAAAATGTCACCCCCTTGACCCACTTTAACCCTTAACTGTCGGCGCGCAACATAAGTCGAGTTAAATAAAGCTGGACTATGTGGCGGCGCTCGACATAGGTCGTGTGGCAATTTCAGCACGTAATGTTGCTGAAAGAGAGAGACAAGTGGTGGCAGGAGAGTAGCGAGCGTATGACTGCTCCAGACCACCGCGGCGAACCTACTGACACGAATCCCACCTCCTCCCTCCCTCTCTCACTCGCTATATACGGAATTGTATGGGGAAAGTGCCTAATTACATGCTTTTTGCACTCGCGTTGCACGGTTGTTGCAAGAAAACTAGCCATCATAAAAGGATCGTTATGGTGTCATTCGAAAGCTCTGTTTATGCCCTTTCAGGGATTGATACTTGTTTTACGTTCTGGGTCTTATTTAGGCATGAAAATTATCACGTAAACAGCCCTATTTTGGCTAAAAACACCCCGCTGGGCGGTACATATAAATAAACCGCCTAGGCCGCTAATAAGGTGTTAAAGATAAATTTGTACATTTTTCGGTAGAAAAATGTCTCGGCCGAAGGCCGGTTACTCTTAAATTACAGGCTCGCTATCGCTCGCCAGGATAAAATCGACACCTAAATTGCACGGAAGGTCTTAAAATTGACAGAATGGGGCGGAAATTCTTAAAATCACCAAACTAATGGGGCAAACGTCTTAAAATCTCAAAAGCAATGGAGCTAACCATGAGGGAGAAGGGGGTCAAGAAAAAAATCCCTCAAGTGGAGATCTCCCCTTAACCCGGGAACTGCGGGGAGACTCTTAAGAGTTCCCCCGGCGGACTGCGGGGAGACTCTTATGAGTGAGTGAAAAAAAAAATCAACTTTTGACATCGAAAAAAAAAAAAAAAAAAAAAAAAAAAAAAAAACAATGGCCCCTGGGCCATGCAAAATCTCAGTCCTCTACCTCCCCTCCTTCCCCACTTTCCTCCTCTCCTTCAGTTATCACCTATTTTCCCTGTTATTCCCTTATTCTGAGGTATATTTTCGTGCTAACATTAGCGAGTTGCAAGCAGGGTGTTGTCATCACTGATGGCAAGCGAGTGCAAGAGAGAGAGAGAGAGTATCGATCGACTGTGTCTCAGTGGCCTTGGGGGAAATTGGCGGCAAAGCAGCTTGCCTCACCCATACATTATACAACTCGCGGGCTATATCTCCGATTTTGACCATCCAAACGCTGTTTTCACTCGTTTTATTGTTGTTTCAGGTTAATACCTTTATAATCAACCCATAATAGGCACATATGGATAAGTATTAATGCTATTAATGGTACAATGAATATTTTAGTGACGGAAACACCTCAAATACGTCAGCACAGGGGGACGTATCCAATTACCCCCATGCGCACTTGTTAGGTTAAGCAAGTGTCACACTATGCCGATGTTAGTGCCGACTCTCCACGACTTAAGGAGTGGCGATACAAGGGGGAGACTACTGCCGAGTATCGTGGGTGATAGAGGGGCAGTATGGGGCCCACGGCGGGCAGTATGGACGGGCATGCCGCCTAACGGCAACTGGAAGGGGTCGAGAGGCAACCATGCAAGACCCAAGGAAGATAAATGACGTCGCTGGGGCGGCGTCATGTGCCGTAGCATGCAAACTGGTTGGCGACAATGCTCCTGACGAGCGGCGCCTACAGGAGGTAGGGCGGCGCCGATAAATTCTACGGCGGCGATGGACAGCCACCCTGTCACACTGGACCCCTACTCCGTCACACTTGATCCCGAACGAGGCAAACCGGTCCGTCGGAGGCGACGTGTGTGTGTGTGTGTGTGTGGGGTGGGTGGGGGGGGAGTTAAGCTTGAGATCTAGGGAGGAAACTAAAAACATCATAAAAAGATCCATAAATGAGCAAACAAATGCGCCCATCTCCCCTTAATTAAGTGTAATATTTGTTTGAGTAATTGGTAAAACAAGGCCATCTATAGTTAACCCTTTCAGTACCGGTGACGTCTTTCTCGTTATAGTCTGGCAACTATTAGGTTAGTGTATAATGCTTACAAAGGGCCTGTAGCAATCACAAGACCTTCATTCCTCTCATTTATTTCTCTTAACTCCCACAGACCGTTCTTAAGCTGCATAAAATTGTCTAAGTAAAGCAGAACTATGGCAAAACAGACACCACCGCTATTGAAAGGGTTTATAGATAGTCACTCATTGATGGGATCGGATTAAGGGGACAGTGGTGATTTTTGGGGTGTATTTATTTATATATTAATTTATTTTTTAGTTTCCTCGCTAGACCTCCATCAAGGTTAAAACAAAAACACCCCCAAAACCATCTATCAACGATGTCCCGTGCGACATTGCCAGGTCGCGGACTCACGATATGCCCTCCCCCTATGACGGCGCCTGGGCGTTACCGGGTCGCTGCCTGAAGGCGACCTACCTTATAAGCGGCGTCTGACGCAGACAGGCTGGCGCCCTTGTAACGTATGACGCATACCGGACGACGCCCGACACCCCCAGCCTACCGTCCCCGTGCCGTTAATGTACTAGCCGCCGACTCAGCTTATGAGAGTTGTGCATGTCGAACTTTTCCTGAGGCCCCTGACGACCTCTCCTGATGGCTCTCTTGAGTTGGCGCCCACCCACGTCGTGCGGCGATGTAGGCAAAGACCTGCTCCCGAGCCATAAGTCGTGGGGCGTCGGCACTTAAATCGGCATAGTGTGACACCTGCTTTAATTCGCCGAAGACGTCGCAGAACATACACCAAGGATTCGTTCATCCTTCGCATTATTTTGCAATATTTTATTCAAATGTGACAGTTCTCGACGAGGTCATCGGCGAACCATCGCTCAATTTGCCGATGTTCGCATAATGTCGTCGATTACGTCTTACCCATCGGCGACGTCGTCGCCGGGTGTAAACTTGTCAATGGTTTTTAACGGTCAAAATCATAGACGTCGCACACATTCCTTTCGAATTGACAAGACTGCATCCTCGGCGACGAAAATCGTATGAAGTCGCACATGTGGGAAAGGGGCATGCGGATACTGAGAGAAGATGAAGGGTTGATTTGTGTATTGTTAAGTATAAGGGAAAGACCTATGAAAGTCCTTGATGGGTAGATAAATGGAGAAATTAATTTTGGAAGCATTGAAAGTAACAATATTTTCTCTGCACCAATCGGAAATGGTACACTCTCTTAGTCATTCTCTCACTTCCCATATGTTCCACATGGCCGAACCATCTCAAGGTGTTCCTTTTCACAAAATCCAGCACATCTACATCCACACCACTCCTCTCTCGTACTTCCTTATTTGTATGTCTATCCCTCCATGTAACTCCGCACACACTTCTCAAGTAACTCATTTCCACCTCTCTCATTCTTGGTTTGTGTCCCTCCACCAACGTCCATGCTTCGCTCCCGTAAGTCAATTTCGGGATTACCACACTGTCATGCAAGGACTTCTTTACTTCCATGATGACCACCCTATTTCTTGTTACAGCTTTCAGCGTTCCTACAACGCTCTTCCCTTGTTGTACCCTCTCCCGCAATTCTTTATCCATACTCCCATCTTTACTCAACACACTGCCCAAGTACGTAAATCAGCTGACATTCTCCATAGCCTGACCATTCAACCTCACCTCACACTCTGTGGCTGCACCCCTTTCAAAGACCATAACCTTGCTTTTCCCCGCATTTACCTTCAGATTCCGTTTTTCACACACTGTTCCAATCATATTTACCAGACCCTGCAACTCAAATTCATTATCGCTCATCAGAACTGTATCATCGGCAAACAGCAGTATAGAAAATGACCACTCGTTTCCCTCCCTTATCAGCGGTACATCAACATCTACTGCTCTTCCTTGTATTTCTTTCATGACTCAATCCATATATATATTTTGAACAACTATGGGGACATCACGCACCCTTGCTTTAACCCAATATTCAGATCAAACAACTCGCTCTCCTCATTCTCCACACGCACTCACGCCTTTGCACCCTCATACATGCTCTTCACTGTTTTCAGCAACTTGCCATCTACTCCATATATTCTCAGTACTTTCCACATACCTTCTCTATCAACACTGTCATTGGCCTTCTCCAAGTCCATAAAGGCAGCATAAAACTTTTGTCGCTTCTCCAGATATTTCTCCACAACACATATTAGGGCAAGAATCTGATCGACACATCCTCTTCCCTTCCTAAACCCGAACTGCTCGTCACCTATCCATTTCTCCGTTTTTGCTCTAACTCTTTCAATCACTACCCTATTGTACACCGTGTTGAGGGAGTCAATTCATCGGTTTGTTTTGCCTCCCATCTCCCCGTAACTTAAGGCACCTTAACCCCTTCTGTACCGACGATGTCTGTTTAATTTTACTCTAGGTACATTAAACCTATTTTATGAAGCTAAGGAAGGATATATAGGCCTAGTAGCTAAAAGAATATATTGAGATAGTTTATAGCCTTATGATTGGCAGACATCCTTCCTAAGCTGAATAAAATCGTCTAATAGTTGCCATAATATAATGAAAAAGACGTCACCGGCACAGTAGGGGTTAAAGAATCCAGGCGCCGTTCTTCCCGCCATATCTGTAGCTCTCAATAATAGTAACCCTGTTCCATATTAGTTGTCCAGAAATCGTGAACCCTACCCTCTGTATCTAAAAAAGGACTAGAGCAAATTGGCTGTAAATTTCCACATCTATTCCGTGGCACACCCTTCCCAAATGGTAGAAATATTAGCTCGATTACTGTAGCCATGTGTGAGTTATAGAGGTAAAAGTTCAAGATTTTTGGCCTACTTACTTGGACTAGGGTATAGCTAGCTCTCATGCATACAGAATAGCGGTGTGTTTACTTTCCTATTCCACCACCCAACTACCCACTCACACCTTCATTCTGGGAACATAGCACCACTCGTAAAGGCTCGCATATCACTAGTCCTTTACAACCCTTCTGAATGGCCGCAGGAGACTATAACTATTTTGTTTATTATTCTTACTTTTGAGCTTCTTGGGCCATTTTGCCGTTTCGTTGTTTTGTTGTGAAAACGATACCGGTATATACTGTATATATATATATATATATATATATATATATATATATATATATATATATAATTTTTTTTTTTTTTTTTTTTTTTTTTTTCTATATGCCAACTTACTTCCTCTCGGGCATAGGCTGAGAGCCTTAACATTCACCGCTTTACAATGAACAGTGAAGCCCGTTAGGTCTTGTTCCAGTCTAGGGAGTGAGACATGTGAAGCACGTAGAGTACAACGAGCACCTGCCATCTTGCCTTCACATGAGGCACGGTGCTCACTCATGTCCCGAAACGACCCCATCTCTGAAGCCACCTCGTTCCCGTGCTTCACTTTCTCATCCCCTACACTCGGACTCTCACACTTACACACACACAACGCCACCTGTTGAGCAGATATATATATATATTGTCACAATGACCAGGTTCTTTTTATGAGTAGTTAGACACGACTGGCGCCAGATTTATTAAAGCAGCTGTGCCAAGTCGATCCTTAGAAAAACTTGGTATTTTGAGTTTCTCTCCGATACCCTTCCAATTACTCATGACTTGTTTTGCCGTGCCTCTAAGCACTTTTGTCTCAATAAACATTTGTGTAGAATGAGCCCATAGAGTGTTATTAGTTTCGTCTAACCATTTGTCAGTTAAGCGTCAACGTGTAGTTAGTTGCTAGATAGTGTGGCTGGCGAGGGAGGCGTTAACAGCTTGTTGATTTTGCCTCGCGGGAGGTAAGGTTGCTAAGCAACACTAGTTTTTTAATTATGTGATCATTGCAAGTTCAGTTGTGTTACAATATAAAGATGTACTTTATTTGATCTGCCACACTGTTTTAGTTAAGTTGTAAGCACAGGAATACTTTAATATAAGTTATTCTTGTCAAGTGTCTTAGTCTTATCATATCGTGTGGTGAGATTTTGCAACCCCTTCGTTTGAGACTGGCCTCCGCGGTGCTCTGCAACATCCGGTTCCCTCATTCTCTCGTTGGCGGCCAGACTAGATAATTGGTGTCCCCTTCCCTCTCGTGACCCATCAGTCTGCCCCGTTTATTTTTCCTTGCTTGCATAATAGTAACGTAACGTAATTAACAGAGAAGCCTAGACATTAATTTCTTCATTTAATTATCCTTTTCCTCTGATCAGCATTTTATTATCTTTCCATTTTCATCATATATTCTGAACCTCCGGTGGATACTTCGGAATTCGTGATAGGGAAGAGCTGGGAGGTTTGCCGGGGTCCTTACTAATAAGCACTGTTAATCCCATAGACAGTCCACACACACACACATCCATAACCCCTACATATTTGTCCCAGTGTTCGTACTTAGGACTCGCTAACAACCTTGACGGTTCTGCCCCAGCACTTGTGTGTTCCCTATCTCGGGTTTCGAACTGAGGCAACGGAGTGTTTAATATTAATTAGGAATCCAGCTTCAGTCTGGACCCCCCCCCCCCCCCCATAGTTAAGTGAGTGTGGGAGGTGGACTCTATGAGTTCATTGTTTGGGCGGTATCTCACTGGGGAGCCCAGGTTAAATCAGGATATACTGGTGTGATATTAGAGGTGGTCAGGGCAACCTGCTTCTACTAATATCACCCCGAGGTTAGTAGTCATAATAGGACACTGCCTTGTATTGTTAGTTCATTATATGTATGCAATATTTGTTTGTGCAACTCTCTTGGGTTGAGAGTGGATTACCGTTGGCTGGTTTGCGCCCGGTTTAGTATTGTCGAGGGCGCGCATAGCCTGTTATACTTGAAGTACACCTGCACTCTTTTTTTCGTTGATGTCTGCTGGTAGCCTATATGTATTTAACTGTTTTGATTATCCAACCCAGCATTGCTAATCCCGGTGTTGGTTTAGAGTTCTCGTAGCTAGTAAGTTACATGATTATTTCTGTTCTACTTATTATTCAGAATAGGAGCAGGGCAGTGTGCACCTTAAGCCCTGAGAAGAGCCTGGAAGCGTTCATAAAGCTCTTACCTGTTGCGCCGTGGTGTTGTTTGGTGGAGAGACAAGGTGCATTTGCATTAGTCATCATTTTCGTATACCGTCTCTAAGCAACTGAGGTCCAGATTCGTAACAATATATATATATATATATATATATATATATATATATATATATATATTGTTACGGCTGGATCGGCAATACATATTCGGGATTCTTGATCGTAGGACAGAAATGGCTTATGTGACAACGACACGCTCGATTCCAGTCCCAAATACTATATGCTCCAGACAACAAAAGCACCAACGCCCTACAGAGTTATCGTCTATGGTAACGAGGTACCTTAACTCGGCGAAAGTGTACAACAGGGGTAGGCTATGAGGCTAAACTCCCTCAGACATTTATAGGTTACGTTATTACTAAAGAAATGCAATACTCAAGAAACTACGTTAATATTAAGCCTCTAATAATATAGAATAGAAGCAGGCTAAAGGTATGACAGTGAAATGCTAAATGACAAATGTACACGCCTACTTGAAAGCGCGTGCACTAGAATAACTGTCCCCTACTAACATGCACTAGCATGTAGCATACAAGATGTTCATGATCCAGTAGATACCTAATAATACACATGGAAGGAACATAAATAGTAGTCACTTATTATAAGAATGAATCTATACTTGGAATAACTAAAAGGTTGCAGGCAACAGTACTGCGCCGGTAGCCTACTACCGCATAGGCTACTTCGCTTCTCTCACTCTGTCTCCCCTCTGAGTCCGTATGCGCCCTACGCAACGGAACTCCGGACACAGCAGCAAAACGACAGTGCAGTTAATTGATACATGAAAGTATTAATAGTGTTGTCTTGTGTGTGAGTAATGTGTATTGTAAAGTGTTACATACATAAACTTAAAGAGAGCTGCAATGCATAGTAAAATAAAGATATAACCCACTCATCATCCCCATGTGTTCTAGCTAGCAGGCCAAGTCACAGGAACAACGAGTCCCAGTACCGAAAGCGAGAACCCAGGAAAAGACTGTAGAGAACACAAGGACAGATAAATTACGTTACTCTACTATACCGGCACTACGAGCGAGCTGTAGTCTCTGGTACTGCACTCGCTCCTGGCTCGGTAGGCAAATCAAGGCTAAGTCCTCACCCCTCTACAGACAACTCCTGGGCATGGTCGGGCTCTTACACATGGCACTAGTCTAGTCACAAATTGGATGATGAGCTGGGCATATAACTCGTGAACATGTAGAACGTTCACCAACTATCCTCATCAAGAAGATCGCTGTTCACATTAACCCCTTAAATCTAATACATGTAAATATATGCTTGTCCTAAGAGTAATACGAGAGGTGAGTGCTGAAACTCCTTTAGGACCTCAAGGGAAGGGTATGCATTTAAATAGAGAGAAGAATGAAATGAGAGTAATGTCGTCAGAGAGAAAGAGTGCAACCGTGAGAAATTGGGAGAGAGGGCAAGGGATGTTAGAATCTCAAAGGTTCTAGGCAACCTGGTCATAGAGCACACAGCGAGCCTCCAGGCAATGTGCTGTACGACAACATGGGCAGCCCAGACAGCATAGGCAGGCGGCAATGTACTACCAACCCTGTCGCACCCAGCTATAAGCGCAGGGCTGCCAACCGGTCCATACGTCTGGCAACCACCCCCCCGGCAGCGTGGCGCACCGCTACCCTCTCGCTCTGAAGTCTAACTCACTCTCTCTCTCTGAATTCCTATCATCTCATCTATCAACTTCTCTATTGATACTACATATTAAATGGAAGGTCTCGACATGGCTTAAAACAAAACCCACCACTGGTTAGCAAATGACGAGACCTTTGCAGAGATACAAAGAACATAGTTATACGTTGTCACACTCAATATAAGCAGCCAGCATGGTACAACGTGGTACCGTGGTGGTACAGTGGAGTACCAAGGAGTACAATCAGGTTACGTTGCCACGCACTGGGTGCGTCACAGCCCCCCCAAGACTTTAGATAATCGACCTTAGAAGCATTATCAAAATCTGACAGGCAACCAACCGACCTGCTACCCTTAGCTGCCACTAATTGCAAAAGGTGACAACAACTGAAGTGTGAATTATACATAAAACACAATATCGCATGCATCATGCTACAACAATAAAGACTTACAAAACCAAAAAAAAAATTTCTCGTTTATTTTATTGTTTTTATAATCTTTTTGGACGGCGTTATGATAGCCTAATTTTACTCCTGCTCAACCCACACACCGTGCACGACTATCCTGGATCATCAACCCTTGATAGACAATCTGCTATCACGTTCTCACTCCCGGCAATATGCTGAATGTTGAGATTATACTCTTGGAGCATTAGGGACCACCTGGTCAACCGCATATTCCGATTGTGAAACTGATTTAGGAATTTCAAGGGATGATGGTCCGTATAAATCGTCACTACCGGGCCGTAGGCTGGAACATAAACTTCGAAATGTTTGAGCGACAAAACGATAGCAAGAAGCTCCTTCTCTATAGTCGAGTAATTCCTTTGTGCCGAATTAAACTTGCGAGAAAAGAAGCTCACTGGGTGTTCCAAGCCCTCGGAATCAGTCTGCAGTAACACTGCCCCGGCACCCACACCGCTGGCATCAGTCGCCAGCTGAAAACTCCTGGAGAAGTCTGGGGCTCTCAAAATCGGATGTGTACACAGCAGGTGCTTGACTAGGTCGAAAGCCCTCTGACACTCCGCAGCCCAACAGAACTTCACTGACTTCGACAGTAGATCAGTTAACGGTGCTAAGACAGTAGAGTATCCCCGGATGAAGCGCCTATAATAGCCTATCATACCTAGGAACCGCATGACCTGGCGCTTAGTGGTGGGCCTGGGAAACATATTGATAGCCTGTATCTTGCTCAGGGGGGGGCACACCCGGCCTAACCCGACCACGAAGCCAAGATACTGCACAGTAGCCTTTACAAACTCGCACTTCCTCAGGTTCACCACCAGCCCAGCATCGTGCAACTTCCCAAACAGGGTCTCTAAGTGCCTTAGGTGATTTTCAAAATTGTCATCATACACTATCACGTCATCAAGGTAGACCGTGCAGTTAGGGATTTCGTCACAAATATCGTTCATCAGGTTCTGAAACGTGGCAGGTGCGTTCTTAAGCCCATAAGGCATTACGTTACATTGGTAGGTCTTGCCATCTACCACAAAACCACAAACTTGCTTAGCTCGGTCCGACAGGGGTACTTGCCAGTAGCCTTTTACAAGATCAATTTTAGTAAGGTACTTTGCATTCCCTATCTTGTCCACGCTGTCGTCAACTCGAGGCAAAGGGTAAGGGTTGGTAGTGGTCAAGCCATTTAGCCTACGAAAATCTATGCAGAACCGCACCTTGCCGTCAGGTTTTGGCTGCAACGTTACGGGTGATGTCCACTTCACATAACCTTCAGTGATCATCCCTCTCTCAACCATGTACTTTAACTCCTCCCGTAAAGCTGGCAACTTTACCGGGGGCACACGGTAGGGCACTGACTTGAAGGGCACATTATCACCGACGTCCACGTCGTGCGTTACCTGAGTAGTGAGACCTGGGTGTTCGGCGAAAACAGAGGGGTATGACCTGAACAGGCCTAGGACAGCAGCACCCTGGTGCTCAGGCAGGTGACTTACAGCTTGCCTAGCCTCTTGTTCAGTATTCCCCGCCCACTGTTCCGCGGAAATGACACAGTCCCAGCTATCCTCCTCAGCAGCATGACTGTCCCCACCTCCTTCTCCACCCTGGCCGCTGCAGGCCAGCACAGGGACAGTGAGAGGCTCTGAGGGGCGTCTCACATACTCTTTCATGAGGTTAACATGACATAACTGATGTTTTTTTTCTACGGTCAGGTGTTGCAACGAGATAATCAAGGTCGGACAGTTTCTTAGCCACCACATACGGCCCAATAAACTTGGCAGAAAGGGGGTGTCCAGGCAAAGGTAAAAGCAACATTACCTCCTGACCCACCGAAAACTCCCGAAGCTTCACCTTGGCGTCATACTGGTGCTTCATGACCGCCTGTGCATTAACCAAGTTATTACCTGCCGCTGCCATGCAACCTATAAGTCTCTCCCGGCTCTCAAGGATATATTTAAGTACAGACCCCGGCTTCTCTTCGCCCTCCCAGATCTCTTTCACCATACTTAAAGGTCCTCTCACATTATGGCCAAAGACTAGTTGATTTGGACTGAACCCCAGGCTCTCTCCTGGGACTTCACGTGCAGCGAACAGAACATACGGCAGACCCAAATCCCAATCAGTGTCATGTTCTGCACAGTAACAGCGTAGCATACTCTTCAGGGTCGAGTGCCACCGCTCCAAGACTCCCTGACTCTCGGGATGGTAGGCTGACGACACTACAGAACATATACCGTGCAACTGAAGGGTTTGCTTGAACAATTTGGATGTAAAATTGCTCCCCTGGTCTGACTGCACCTCACGTGGAAATCCATAACGGGAACAGAACAATAATAAGTTTTTAACAACTGCCTTTGCCGAGCCGTTTCTCATGGGGTATGCGTCCGGGTATCTCGTAGCCACATCCATGATTGTCAACAGGAATTTATTGCCACTACTAGTAGGCGGGAAAGGGCCAACCAAATCTACTACAACTTTGCTGAACGGAGGCCCGGTGACAGGTATGGGAAACAAAGGTGCCTTCGGGATTGTCTGGTTAGGCTTCCCCGTTGTCTGGCAGGTCGCACACCCAGCCACCCATGCACAGACATCAGCCTTGACCCCAGGCCACCAGAAAAACCTGCCCAATGCCGCCAATGTTTTTGTTACCCCCAAATGACCCGCCACCGGCACATCATGCGCCAGACACAATAAGGACTCTCTATACTTATTTGGAACAACCACCTGGTCTACTACCCTCGCACCGCCCTCCCACTTCGATTTGGGGTCTAGAAATCTGCGGTACAATATCCTGTTGAGCCTAAAGAAATCTCCCGGCTTCGCATCCCCATCTTCCTCCAACTCTATGGCACCATTGCTATAACGAGCTAGGCTAGCGTCTTGCAGCTGCTGCTCACTAATGTCCCTGGGCGTCAATGCATCAAGATGGTTTTGTAATAAGACATTACCCCGGCTAGTAGGCTCTACTGCCTTAGTGGCTCTCGCTACAGCTCTTGCCTCACGCGAAGTCTTACCCAACTCTGCCTTGTTACACACCATATCTGGGCCAGAGTCAACTCCCGTGTTTATTATAGGTCCAAGTACCGAATCACCGAGAAGTGCAGCAGAATCAATGTCCCTTTTCCTGCCCTTAGCAACCTTCTCCTGATCCTTCCTCCACTGTCCCCGAGGTTGAGTGCTAGGCTGTGCAGGAGCCGCAGAGCGAGATCGGGTTACCACACAGGCCATCTCATCCTGTTGGCACCTCCCAACCCATTCCCGATTCTCACCATCCACGTCGGCCGCCCTCTCGGCAACGACTAAGGGTGGAGTCCCGGAAGTGGGCACCGCAAAGTCGTTGCCGAGAAGAAGGTCGACGCCCTCAACTGGCAAACACTCAACGATCCCTACATCCAGCTCCCTGCACACCTCTCCCACTCTCAACTCCAACCTCACAAGTGGGTATGACCTCGTAGCATTTATACCCTGCACCACAACAACTCTGGCCGCATTTATCGGTTTCCCTGTGAAGTTCCTCAACAAAGTTTGCGAAGCCCCCGTATCCCTCAGCAAGTCAACCCTCCGTAGTTCACTCCCCCAGCTCACAAACCCGTGTCCCCGATGGCTACAGAAAGTGTCCCGGACAGGTGTCGAGCCTTCCGTACGCTTCTTTACCGCGTGTGCCTCAGCTGCTGACAACCTACCCCGGGCAGTTGCTGCAGCCTTCAGAGACACACCGATACTGTGAACCAATGACACCGGCTTAGCGGGAGTGTTACTAGGGCACTCACGTGAATAATGGCCTAGCTTCTGACATTTGTAACATTTCACATCCCCAATGGGCTTCTTCCCTTGTGCGGGCGAAGAAGGGGCCTGACCTTTAGTAAACGGGAGAGGCTTGTGTTTGTAGGTGTTATTAGGTGCAATGCATTTAGTGTGGTTATGTGTGTCATAGGATTTGTTATTATCGAAAACTCTGGTGGGTGGGGTATAGCGCCCCTTCTGCCCTGACTCAGCCCTCTGAGCGGCACCGCAACCACGAATCAATGATAATCTGAGGTCTGCCATCTTGGCAGCCTCCTCTACTGTCTTGGGACATTTTTCCTTAATGTTCAGCGTTAGATCGGTTCCAGTACATTGGTAAAACTGTTCCAGATAGAAAAGTTGCTTAATTTCCTCAGTCGACTCTGCGTGCTCGGACCGAAACCAGTTATTACATGCATCTGTTAAGTCCCGTGCGTGCTCCATAAAACTGACATCGCTCTTCTTATTCACGCCACGGAACTTCAATCTATAAGTTTCGGGTTGCAGTTCGTAGGCCCGGAGCACAGCCTCCTTCACCAGTCCATACACTACACTCTCGTCCAGTGACAGTGCATCGTAGGCTTTCAACCCCTTACCCACTAGACGTGATGAAACTAATGCTGCCCATTTAACCTCCGGCCAGTCATACTCACGACACTTCTTTTCGAAACGAGCAAAAAACTCAGTCACTGCTGTCTCATCAAATGCGGGTACTAACTTAATTAAATGCGAAAGTGAGTCTGTAACCCAGTGCCCACCACCGAGATGACGCCCCGTGGTCTCTACTCTAGACTTCTCGACATCCATTTCAGCCTGGTACCTGGTTGCATCCTGATTGGCTTGGATTCTAGCAACCTCTATGCGTTCTATACTAGCCTGTTGTATCTGAGTCTCCTGCAGCTTAAACTTAGCTAGTTCTAGCTGAAATAACATCTCAGGAGACAGGCCTGGGGGGGGAGAGCACAAAATGGGGGATCCACACCGAGACGTGTTTACGGGTAAGCCAGCTTGCCCTTGAGAACCCTCCTGCTGCATCGTGCTAAGACTCGCTGGCTGAGGGCCCAGCTCAGGGGTAGAGTGGAATGGAGGCTTGGAGGGAACCCCCCAAGACCCCACTCCACCCACCGCCCCATCGCCATCACCCAACAAACATGCCACCAAATTCTTCTTGGGCCAACTGTCAGGACAGTCCCGCCCCAAAACCGTGGCTAAACAGCGAAGACCGTAACAATCAATAGCCTGCAGGCGCTGTTCGGTCAAAGGTGTCTGCAAAAATGCCCGGGCATCCCTCTCTCCACTTATAACACTCCCCTCCCCAAACATCTGTTGTACTTGCTGGTTACTAGGCTGTACCGTGTTATCCTCCCCCGTAAATGATGAGTCATTAGACATAGTGCTGGTTATACAATTGCTGTTCATAAAAAAAAAAAAGTGCTTATTACTAATTGCAGTCTCGACTCACAAAATGTTAAAGATGCTTGAATGACTCTACTCTAGACACCCCCAACGAAACAATCTGCAAGTCCACCAATACAATAATGACACAATAAAAATTCCTCCAATATGCAAGAAAATTCTAGCCAGCTCTACTAGGTAGCATAGAATAGTTCTCCAAAAAACATGTGATAGGATACTACTGAATCTTGTGCAAGGTCGCCATTTTGTTACGGCTGGATCGGCAATACATATTCGGGATTCTTGATCGTAGGACAGAAATGGCTTATGTGACAACGACACGCTCGATTCCAGTCCCAAATACTATATGCTCCAGACAACAAAAGCACCAACGCCCTACAGAGTTATCGTCTATGGTAACGAGGTACCTTAACTCGGCGAAAGTGTACAACAGGGGTAGGCTATGAGGCTAAACTCCCTCAGACATTTATAGGTTACGTTATTACTAAAGAAATGCAATACTCAAGAAACTACGTTAATATTAAGCCTCTAATAATATAGAATAGAAGCAGGCTAAAGGTATGACAGTGAAATGCTAAATGACAAATGTACACGCCTACTTGAAAGCGCGTGCACTAGAATAACTGTCCCCTACTAACATGCACTAGCATGTAGCATACAAGATGTTCATGATCCAGTAGATACCTAATAATACACATGGAAGGAACATAAATAGTAGTCACTTATTATAAGAATGAATCTATACTTGGAATAACTAAAAGGTTGCAGGCAACAGTACTGCGCCGGTAGCCTACTACCGCATAGGCTACTTCACTTCTCTCACTCTGTCTCCCCTCTGAGTCCGTATGCGCCCTACGCAACGGAACTCCGGACACAGCAGCAAAACGACAGTGCAGTTAATTGATACATGAAAGTATTAATAGTGTTGTCTTGTGTGTGAGTAATGTGTATTGTAAAGTGTTACATACATAAACTTAAAGAGAGCTGCAATGCATAGTAAAATAAAGATATAACCCACTCATCATCCCCATGTGTTCTAGCTAGCAGGCCAAGTCACAGGAACAACGAGTCCCAGTACCGAAAGCGAGAACCCAGGAAAAGACTGTAGAGAACACAAGGACAGATAAATTACGTTACTCTACTATACCGGCACTACGAGCGAGCTGTAGTCTCTGGTACTGCACTCGCTCCTGGCTCGGTAGGCAAATCAAGGCTAAGTCCTCACCCCTCTACAGACAACTCCTGGGCATGGTCGGGCTCTTACACATGGCACTAGTCTAGTCACAAATTGGATGATGAGCTGGGCATATAACTCGTGAACATGTAGAACGTTCACCAACTATCCTCATCAAGAAGATCGCTGTTCACATTAACCCCTTAAATCTAATACATGTAAATATATGCTTGTCCTAAGAGTAATACGAGAGGTGAGTGCTGAAACTCCTTTAGGACCTCAAGGGAAGGGTATGCATTTAAATAGAGAGAAGAATGAAATGAGAGTAATGTCGTCAGAGAGAAAGAGTGCAACCGTGAGAAATTGGGAGAGAGGGCAAGGGATGTTAGAATCTCAAAGGTTCTAGGCAACCTGGTCATAGAGCACACAGCGAGCCTCCAGGCAATGTGCTGTACGACAACATGGGCAGCCCAGACAGCATAGGCAGGCGGCAATGTACTACCAACCCTGTCGCACCCAGCTATAAGCGCAGGGCTGCCAACCGGTCCATACGTCTGGCAACCACCCCCCCGGCAGCGTGGCGCACCGCTACCCTCTCGCTCTGAAGTCTAACTCACTCTCTCTCTCTGAATTCCTATCATCTCATCTATCAACTTCTCTATTGATACTACATATTAAATGGAAGGTCTCGACATGGCTTAAAACAAAACCCACCACTGGTTAGCAAATGACGAGACCTTTGCAGAGATACAAAGAACATAGTTATACGTTGTCACACTCAATATAAGCAGCCAGCATGGTACAACGTGGTACCGTGGTGGTACAGTGGAGTACCAAGGAGTACAATCAGGTTACGTTGCCACGCACTGGGTGCGTCACAATATATATATATATGTTTCTAGTCTCTCAGTGGGGATCGAACCATCGACCATCAGGATGATAGCCGACGCTTTAATCAATTACACCACAGCATTTATCTTCAGATTCCGTTTTTCACACACTGTTCCAATCATATTTACCAGACCCTGCAACTCAAATTCATTATCGCTCATCAGAACTGTATCATCGGCAAACAGCAGTATAGAAAATGTCCACTCGTTTCCCTCCCTTATCAGCGGTACATCAACATCTACTGCTCTTCCTTGTATTTCTTTCATGACTCAATCCATACATATATTTTGAACAACTATGGGGACATCACGCACCCTTGCTTTAGCCCAACATTCAGATCAAACAACTCGCTCTGCTCATTCCCCACACGCACTGATGCCTTTGCACCCTCATACATGCTCTTCACTGCTTTCAGCAACTTGCCATCTACTCCGTATAAGCTTAGTACTTTCCACATACCTTCTCTATCAACTCTGTCATAGGCCTTGTCCAAGTCCATAAAGGCAGCATAACACTTTTGTCGCTTCTGCAGATATTTCTCCACAACACATATCAGGGCAAGAATCTGATCTACACATCCTCTTCCCTTCCTAAACCCGAACTGCTCGTCACCTATCCATTTCTCCGTTTTCGCTCTAACTCTTTCAATCACTACCCTATTGTACACCGTGTTGAGGGAGTCAATTCATCGGTTTGTTTTGCCTCCCACCTCGCCGTCACTTAAGGCACTTTAACCCCTTCTGTACCGGCGACGTCTTTTTAATTTTACTCTAGGTACATTAAACCGATTTTATGAAGCTAAGGAAGGATATATAGGCCTAGTAGCTAAAAGAATATATTGAGATAGTTTATAGCCTTATGATTGGCAGACATCCTTCCTAAGCTGAATAAAATCGTCTAATAGTTGCCAGAATATAATGAAAAAGACGTCACCGGCACAGTAGGGGTTAAAGAATCCAGGCGCCGTTCTTCCCGCCATATCTGTAGCTCTCAATAATAGTAACCCTGTTCCATATTAGTAGTTCAGAAATCGTGAACCCTAACCTCTGTATCTAAAAAAGGACAAGAGCAAATAGGCTGTAAATTTCCACATCTATTCCGTGGCACACCCTTCCCAAATGGTAGAAATATTAGCTCGATTACTGTAGCCATGTGTGAGTTATAGAGGTAAAAGTTCAAGATTTTTGGCCTACTTACTTGGACTAGGGTATAGCTAGCTCTCATGCATACAGAATAGCGGTGTGTTTACTTTCCTATTCCACCACCCAACTACCCACTCACACCCTCATTCTGGGAACATAGCACCACTCGTAAAGGCTCGCATATCACTAGTCCTTTACACCATTCTGAATGGCCGCAGGAGACTATAACTATTTTTTTGTATTATTCTTACTTTTGAGCTTCTTGGGCCATTTTGCCATTTGGTTGATTTGTTGTGAAAACGATACCGGTATATATTGTCTACATATACTGTATATATATTGTATAATTATATATATATATATATATATATATATATATATTGTTACGTATCTTGATCCTCAAGTGGTTAACTTGATGAATCTAGATAGCACAGAGATATATATTAAGGTATCAAGTCAGCTGAAGGCAAAACAAAAGTAAAATCTAATAAAATAATTTCCTGTTGTTGCTTCCTTTCCTTATTGGATCTTAGGACTTAGTATCCTTTATTGACGGATACTCTTTAATTATGAAAAATACTGAAACTAATTAAAGTCATGTAGTCTTTATAAAGAATATTATTTAACCGAAGCTTAGTAGGCTATGGTTATGAACCGAATAAGTTATATCTAAAGGACTATTAATTCTATAAAAAGTCTTGAAAGATAAATATTAAAGTAAGAATATTTCAGTCTCTTACCCTATTTGAAATGAATAGATAGTTTTCTTATATGTCCTTGTATTTATATTTAATGTAATTATTCTTGGTTCTGGTCTTACGTTAATAGAATTATATTATTATTATCATCAGGAGTAATATCAAAGTCACATAAAAAGTTAGATATATATTTAATAATTAGTTAAATGTATTTCTTAACCACGTAACATTGGTTTGATTATGAGTAAATAAAGTTACAGGATCGTTTCATAGATTCGATTCAGGTCTCACTCAAATAATATGAAAAGCAAAATATAATATTTTGAAGCAAAAGAATTTTCTTCAGCTTAGGAAATCACTATAAGTAATATTAACACAGCCCTGTTAGTCTAAGGCGATATTACTAATATGAGACAATAGCATCACCGTACTAAGCACCGTTAAGCAATGCAAGCTTAATTCAAAGAAAATTAAAGAACTCGTAAGTATTAATATAAAACAATAGTATTACTTTCATCATAACCCAATTACTTAAAGAGTTGCTTTAGTCCACAAGTTAGTCAACTAAAATAGTTAAGTACATAATAATAGTAGCGTTAACGTTAATTCGCAATCAAATAGTTAAGTACACAATAATAGTAGCGTTCACGTTAATTCGCAATCAAATAGTTAAGTACACAATAATAGTAGCGTTAACGTTAATTCGCAATCAAATAGTTAAACACATAATAGTAGCGTTCACGTTAATTCCCAATCACATATCTCACTAACCAACATAACGTAAGTGTTTACACCGAACACACTTAACACACATTTATATAATCTGACTGACAGTCACAATCCCATTATAATACTTCACCCCGTCTTCCTCCAGCTGCAAGTTCACCTTCCCCAACTCCAAATGAGACTGATTTGAATGCCCACAACTCGGGTCTTATATACCAAACAATGATGGTGTAGGAACGAATCAGGAGGCGAGTGATGGTGCGCGCCCCTATCATAGCTCCTCAAGTTGCATAGCAGGTGCCTGGTCCAATCACAGCTCCCGGCGTCGATCATACGTCATAGCATCGTGGTAGTTTGCAGAGTCCCCTATGACGCACGCAGGTGTGAAGGCTTGTTTGCAGGTATGCGGGCGAGGTAGTTTCCCCACTCGCTTCACCGTTTGGGTAGTTCGGCTCCTTAACTCTAATTCTAACTCTTAAATTAACATACAGGGCTCCGTATGTCAGAATATATAGCCTATATATATATATATACTGTATATATATATATATATATATATATATATATATATATAGAGAGAGAGAGAGAGAGAGAGAGAGAGAGCGAGAGAGAGAGAGAGAAAGAGAGGAAGTAAGTAAGGGTGGGAGAGATTGATAGAAGCTGTTAGAGTGGCCTACGGAGTTCCATTCATTCTTGACAAGCCATTCATTAGTGATATCGGCGAGGGGTTCTAGGGCAATTGCACACAGACATTTAAAACAAACAAAAATCGAAAGAATATAAGTTAATCAATACAATTATGGAAAACTGAATACATGGAGATATGAATCCTCGCATATGCCACTTGATCTAACCAAGCTAAAGTTAGCCTAATCTAACCTGACCTGGCTTAACTAATCCTATAAGCCTGGCCGTGTTTCTCTCAACTACAGTATACTAACCTAGTTTATCCTGACTTTTCCGTATGCAACCTAATCTATCTTATCTTAAGCTGATCTAAGCTATTCAACCATAACCTAACCTCACTTATCCCGTTCAGTACCAGGGATGTCCTTTTCATCAGATTTTGGCAACTATTAGACAATTTTATGCAGCTTAGGAAGGACCTCTAGCAATTATAAGGCTTCCAAACTATCTCAACCAACCCTTCCACAGATCCTTCCTAAGCTACATAATATCATCTTAACCCTTTTATTGCGGGACCCATTCAGGAACGTTCTGGCAATTTACAGGCCCTTAAAGCATCTTAAAGCCTGTGGAGGCGAGTGCGAGTGAGCGGGAGCATGGCAAGCACCCCTCCGCTCTCCAGCATGGCGGCTGGTGCACTGAGGGGTAAGAGCCATATCTCGCGAGGCCTATGCAGCGCTGTCAAAGGCAAATGTAGCGTGACATTGCTCATTATTAGCGAATATTTGCCAATGTCTATGGTAGTGCTGCGGATGAGCCCCGTGCGGCGCTACGAAACATGTTCTGGTGTAATTTTGAAGCTATTTGCTTCTAGTTTTAGGTTGAATACATTTAATTTCATTCAGACACTTGCTTAATCATTCAGAAGTGCCCTAGTGAGCCCTAATATAGCGGAAATATGCGTAAATATGCCCACAGCGTAAGTGTTAATATAGCTAGAACAAAATATAACACGTCACTGGTACTCAAAGGGTAAAAAAATAACCTAGTCAAGCCTATCTATTCTATGCTATCCTATCCTAACTTACTCTAGGTCAATCTATATTATTATTACCTTACTAGCATATTCTATTTTATTTTAATCTAATATATCATAATATAACATCGTAACCTAACCTAAGATACGATATCATACTTGTGTAACCAAAAACAAACAACAACTTAGTTTGCATAAGCCTATGATGGGGGACAATTATCCGGAGGAGCAATTGTCTTACATGGGCAATTACCCTACAGGGCAATTGTCCTATGGGGGCAATTATCCTACCGGAGCAATTGTCTGGGGGGGACGGAAATTATCCTACGTGGCAATAATTGTCCTATGGGGGCAATTATCCTTTGGGAGCTATTGTCTGGGGGGCAGGGGGGGGGGGGGGAAATGATCCTACGGGGGTAATTTTCCTACGGGGGAAATTATCATATGGGGCTATTTTCCTATGGGGGCAATTATCCTATGGGGGCAATTGTCCTACAAGGACAATTATCCTATGGGGGCAATTATCCTACTGGGGCAATTATCCTATGGGGCAATTATCCTACAGGGGCAATTTTCCTTCAATGCGCAATTCTCCTACGGAGGCAATTATCCTACGGGTCAATTATCCTACATGAGCAAATATCCTTCGGGGGCAATTTTCCTACGGAGGCAATTATCCTACGGGGGCAATTATCCTTCGGGAGCAATTTTCCTACAGGAGCAATTATCCTACGGGGGTAATTATCCTACGGGGGCAATTATCCTACAGGGGCAATCATCCTTTGGGGGCAATTATTCTACAGGGAAAATTATGCTACGGGGGCAATTATCCTATGTGGGCAATTATCCTATGGGGGCAATTATCCTTCGGGGGCAATTATCCTACAGGGACAATTATCCTACGGGGGCAATTATCCTACAGGGGAAATTATCCTACGGGGCAATTATCCTACGGGGGCAATTGCCCTACGGGGGCAATTGTCCTACGGGGGCAATTATCCTATGGGGTCAATTTTCAGGGGGGCTATTGTCCTACGGGGGCAATTGTACTACAGAGACATTTGTCCGGGGGCAGCTGTAGGGAATAAGTGAGTGGAGGTGAGTTGATGAGACAAAATGCTTTTGACTCTACCCTTTGCAGTATGGGTTGAACTTCCCCACATATTCAAACAATACTCGATATATGGGCGCACTGTGTTTCTGTACAGAGCAAGGAGCTGTGCGCCGAGTGTGCGGGGGTGAAGAACCCACAGAGACAGTTGAGCACACCTAACTTCTGGGAAGCTGTTTTAGCAAGAGTGGTAATATGATCTTTCCAAGAAAGGTCAGAAGAAAAAGAAACAAACACTAAGGTTACTGAGAAGAAGATGAAGGGTTGATTTGTGTATTGTTAAGTATAAGGGAAAGACCTATGAAAGTTCTTGATGGGTAGATAAATGGAGAAATTAATTTTGGAAGCATTGAAAGTAACAATATATTCTCTGCCCCAATCGGAAATGGTTGATAGATCAGAAGATAAGTGTGCTATGGCCTCATCATGTGAGTTTTTGAGTGAATGCATGTTGGGTCGTTGTGGAAAACTAAGTGAGTGGTGTAAGATAGAGTCATCAGCATATGAATGGATCTAAGAACTGGAGGTATAGGTAATAAGATCATAAATTAATATTAGAAAGAGAAGTGGAGACAGGACAGAATCCTGAGGAACACCGGAGATGATAGGTTGAAGAAGTGATCGATGGCTGTCCATAACTGCAGCTATGGAAAGACCCGGGTGTTAATTGCCGACTTGCGAGTTTTGTTCTATAGGAAGTTGGGGCTGTAGACAACGATATTTAACAGAATTTGCAGTAAAAATACAGTCGTAGTACATTTATAAATACATATAATCCAATTCAACATACCATTTATCCATCAGAAACGTACATTATTCTTGCATTTCTGTTTAATATCGATGTTCATGGCTCCAACTTCCTAATAGCCTGAAACTTGCAAGTGGTCAATTATCTAGGGGGCAGTTGTCCGGATACCTCAGTGAGGACACTGGTGATACACTTGTTTGCGGCATAAG